>VZRI01012085.1:420109-458314 GCA_013397515.1 Upupa epops | reverse complement strand
TCTTTTCTTAAAGACCTCCAGGAGACTGCACCACCTTCACCCTGGGCAGTCCATTCCAGTGTCTGATCACCCCTTCTGTGAGGGAGTGCTTCCTAACTAACTGAAACCTCTCCTGGCACACCTTCAGGCCAATCCCTAGTTGCTTGGGGGAAAAGCCCATCCCCAACCTGTCTATCACTTCCCTTCAGGTACTTATAGACACTGATAATGTGTGCTCCCCCTCCCCAGTCTCCTCCATGATAAAAGTGATATTGGATATGCAAGTGATCCAGCGACAAAGCAGACAGGTATCAAGAAAAGGTTCTAGATTTGTGTGCACCTCTAAAAAGACAAGCCTCCCTGATAATAAACAATTTGATTGTAGTTTTTTAGGAGGGCATCTGCAGGGTTTTGTTGTTCTTGTTGTTTTGGGTTGTTCAATTTTTTTCCAAATTATCATTTAACTATTGGTTGGAACACCAAACCCACAGTGAGAGAACCCACACAGTTTGCAGTGAGAACATGGACCAAAAATTTCAGAATCGTAAAATCATTACGAACATTTAAAATTTTAAGTTCTCTTTTTACTGAATGCAACTGCATGCAAAAAGTCACTATAAACTAAATTCTGCTGTAAAGTCATTCTTACGTTATAAAAATAATTGTATGTCTAGAAAAAAATATAAACACAATGTAATCACTTATCTGCAATTAAATCCTGATCCTGTGTTACCATGCCAAGATGTAAGGCTGCATTTTAATATACAATTCTGACTGGCTGAAAATTCAAAAGCTAATTTTTTTTAATAGAAAATTTTAAGATTATCCAAGTTCTGTACATCTGACCATGTGAGGGGTGGGTGTCAGGAGGACGGAGCCAGGCTCTTCTCAAGGTCATCTAGTGATAGGACAAGGGGCAATGGGTGCAAGCTAGAACACAGGAGGTTCCATATAAACATCAGAAGAAACTTCTTCATGGTGAGCGTGATGGAGCACTGGAACAGGCTGCCCAGGGGGTTGTGGAGTCTCCTTCTCTGGAGACATTCAAGACACCTGGATCTGTTCCTGTGCAACTTGATCTAGGTGATCCTGCTATGGCAGGAGGATTGGACTAGGTCTTTTGAGGTCCCTTTCGAGGTCCCTTGCGGTCCCTAATGATTCTATGACCATGACTTCCTTTTTATTTCCCCTGAATGACCTGACATTTAATTAGTAATACCTACACCCAAAACAACTCTAGTTTAGCAAAATCCTGAACTCTAAACACGTAAGAAAACTGTGGAAAACATCTCATAGCAAAAGGCAATTGTGTCATACGTAACAACATCTACTCTAGAGATAATAAAAAGTGCTAAAATAATTTCCCAAACAACAGTTTCCCTCCACGCATCTTGTAAATACATGTGCTGCTGCACACACCTTTTCAGTTCAACAGACTTCATGTGTCAAGTGATCAACACAAAGGCTGCCAGGCTGTCACCTGTCACTGCACGTACACCAATGTAAATAAAATGCCAATATACCAAAACCAAACAATTACAAAAAACACCCCAAAAAACAAATAAAGGAAAACTACTTACCTCAACTCGACAAAGGACCTCTTAGCTGCATATGTACTATTTGCCAAATGAAAGCTCTTCCTTGCAAGTGAGCATTCTTCAGATCATTACTCTGTGGCATAGGCTCCTCCAAATGGCAGAATGAATGTATTGCCATTATTAAAAATTCACAGGGAATCTGAAAACATTGAACTGAAAGCAAGAAATACAATGATGTTATTTTGTATAAACTTACTGAAAATATCTTAGTTTTCCAGTGTTTGTTATCTGTTAATAGCATTTAGAAATACACAAAGATTATGTGTCCACTGATTGATAAACTAAGCATAAATGACCTAATTAAACCAGATGGCCAAGTAAAGAACTTTCATTTAATGCAGTACTATTGTAATCAATTTTAGAGCTGTTTCTTTTACATTGGGCACAGTGCAATGAAGTTTTCACCAAGATATCTTAATGATACATGTATTGTTTTTATAACATTTACTTGTAATTTAGAATTACCTTAAAGCTGGTTGAAGTTATTCCTTCCAGTAGGAAGTATTTTGTAATTGCAAATACTAAATGACATCTACTATTGTTATGCTAATATATTCAGCCTTAGAAAGTTTACCAGTTCCTCACAACTTTCTCTGATTTTACTGAATGTATGCAGTATCTTACTTTGGATGCTTATTTAAGGACAACATTAATTACTTATAAGATTCAAGATGCATAATTTCATGAATATCTATTCCAGTAAAGGACCAATTCAAACAGAGATGGCCCTCCTGCTGTTTATGTTCATCTTTGTTGTATAAACTCATTTATGCTGATGTATATGCTAGTGGATTCACTTGTGGAGGCACTATCTTGGGTTAAGAATTGCTGCTTGCCTTGGGTGTCCTTGAAATCAGGATCAGTTTTTTGCTCCAAATCACTACGATTGTGGTAATAGAACAGGAGGAAAAAAATGAGACAACAAGAGTAAGGTTATGTCTGACTCATACTCACTTTTTAATCCACTGCTCAATTTCAAACCAGTTTTGTCAAAAATGACGATTCAAAAGTAATTTATTAAGAACACAGAAGTTTCAGAATTTCAAGTACTGTGCAGGTAGAGACAGTGAGAACAACCACCCACAAAGTAGTTGCAGCTGACACTTTCCATTACCTGTAAGATTCAACAAGAAAATTAAGTACTGTTAGATCTTGAGCTCACAGAACTACCACACTATTTAGTATTCAAATCTACTTACACGGCATTAAAATATAGTCTTTGGTCTGCAAATTCCAGATCTGCTCCTTATGTTCATCTTAGAAGTACAGTACATGCAACATTTGATAGATTCAGGTCTTCTCAGCAGACCTTAGCAGATCAGTCACTTCATCCTGTAGAAGCACTGAATTAATAAATTACATGGAGATCTAATGACTTAGGGGTCTTTAGCACTCTAGCATTCGATCTTTGGAGTCTCTAATCTAATAATGTCCCATCAACAGTGCTTGAAAAGAATAAAATGTCTACAACATCACTCTGCTACCTCCTCCATAGAATCTCTTATCCCTTTTATTTGCTTTCTATGCCCCTTAAACATCAAGTCCTCCACACATTACTGCATAACCATACTTCTTTTCTTTTTAAATAGAAGCATGCAAACAACCAAGTATTACCCTGAAATATGCCACTACCAATAAGACAATTGTATTTCATTCTGTGGTTATTTTGCAGATTTGAAAGTGTTAAAATGTTGCATAAAAAAAATTCTGGTCACAGGCTTTTGAAAAGGATTGACCTTCTACAGCCATTAATTTTGATGTTTCCCTCCTCATGCACAACTTCTTGCATAAAGGTAAAGAATTAATGATCCTAGCTGAGAACAGTTGAACAGTTAGGAGATACCAATAGGTACAAATGTTCTTCCAAAGCAGAAAGGGTATCTGTATTAATTCCCCACATATCTTAATGAAAATAATCTTACTACTGTTACTCATACTATTCAGTGATGTATTGCTTATTCAGCTCAACTAGCCATGTCTTGACATCTACCAGCATATTCTAACAGTGGGAGGTTTATTTGGGTTGGTTTGTTTTGAAATAGAATTCCCTCTCACATTCTGAGCTTTTGCTTTGGGAAGCTTTTAGGGCTTTGAGCCTTTCTGAGACTGATAACCTGTACTGACTAAACTGGCTTTGTTACTATATTCTCAGTGTCAGTGGTACCTTAATTTGGCACAGTAAGCTCAAGTGCATTTGCACAGCTCAACTGCACATAAAGCATCTAATAGTCAGGCACTCTACTCTGGACTAGTTCCAGAACTGGAACCAAGTCAACTGCACTATAGGAAGGAATTCCTATACAATAAATTAAATCTGATATAAAACTGTGTACAATGCAATAGATAAAAAAGACCTGAGTGTACCTTTCTTGCTGTTTTGAATCTTAAAATTGCAGCTCCATGCTACAACTGACGCAATAGGTAAAACAATGTCAATGTTTGTCTAGAGCTTAGTTTATTCAAGTATTATTTTTTTAAAAGAAGAAAAATATTGTTGCATAATGCAATGATGATCATAAAATCATTCTAGCTGGAACAGACCTCAGAGGTCATCTAGTTCAGCCTCCTGCTCAAAGCAGCCTTAATATGTGAATAGTCATTAATGATCCAGATTGTACTCTTAACCTTGTAGATCACTAATCACACGTAATCCTTAATGAAATGTACACAACTGCCTTTGATAGGATTACTGATCTGCAGAAAAGTTTGTGGGACCAGTTACTTGTTACATTATTCCTAAGCAAGGCGCACAGCATTCTCCCGCTACAGCTGAAACAAGTAGCACGTTTTCAAGGTCTTTTAAGCACCTTTTAAGGTACCTTTTCCAGAACAATTTGCAAGGTGAACTTGCTGTACATGAGTAGATTTTGATGATATATGAGAACAGGCTGAAGTAGGGTGTGATAAATCAGTAAGCAAGTCAGAAAGCAAGAGAGTTGGGTCCTGATTTCAGCTGTGTTTCACAAGCTAGTGAACAAGGACTAAGGTCATCCTCTGACTGATATCTGTAAAACCACAGAAATACACACCATTGGTACCAATAATCATCACCACCAGTGACCAAAACCCAGTAGAGTAAGACTGGGAGCTCCTGCTTTAACACTACAGTTGTATTTTGTTCCTCCAGTTTTACTCTGATAAGGATCTCCGTTTTGGATTTGTATTAGTTTGCATCTTTCATGCATGAGGAATTGACTTAATATGGGACAGCACTGTTAATTAAAAAAATCCAAAACAGCTATACAATACAAATGTAAAAACATAAAAAGACAAGATGTTTTATAAAGCCACTATTACCCAACACCACAATCAGTAAGCATGAAATACAGTAACACCTGATCTATACAATGATTTAAATGTTTATTACCTGATATTGTAAATAACTTTAGTTATTAACACAATTTAATTAAGCTTATTTAATGCAACTGAAAAAGTTGTTAGTTTACTAGGGTTTCATGGACACTATGGACACTTCACTGTAAACCATAAAAATGCCACTTAAGTGGCAACAACAGCAATAAGAAATAAACAGCAGCAGGATACACAGAAAGAAAGAAAATTACTTCAACAGCTTTGATAACCTTGGTCTTAGAACATTAAGAAAAGATAAAATAAGCATTATTTGTATCTTCACCAAGCATCCTTTAGTAAACATTGCTGCATGCTGTGTTGCATGGGGAACCTGTCCCTATTTGATCTGACATGCTAGCTCTCAAAGCACAGGGTATGTCAAGAATTTTACTCTTAATTGTCCACAAAAAGAGTTAACTTTAGATTTCTCAGCAAACTTCCCCACCAGTGTGTAAATGACACAAGTTAGGTCACATTGTGGTGCATCTGCATCAACCAGCCATCATGAAAGGGACATGGTTGAGAGATACAGGTAGGGAGCAGGAAGAGAGGAAACAAGCAAACAATTCTAAAGCAGAAAATAAGGGATCAGAAAGATCCTGAAACTTACACAGTATATTCACTAGCAAAAATCTCCACTTTATACTGTAGTCAAGAAACCTCAATATTTTTCTGATTAATAAAGCTGAATAATTGATTCTTCTAAATATGAAAGGTCTCTTTTAACAATAAACTATATTACTTGTGTGTTTTAGAAAGTAAAATTTTACTACATTTTGCATGTTTGAAACAAGACTATGTGCATTTCCATGTTTGTGGTAACCTCATAGAGTTACGCAGTGTTTGATTTTCCACTTGAGGCAGGGAGTTCAATACCCAACTACTAAGTAACAAGTCTCTATCCTAGCACCTTAGCTAAGGGAAAAGCAAACAAACTCCACGGAGATGCTCTCCTGACACCTTACAAATACAGGTATGACCAAATCTTGCTAGTTTCTGCTGCCACATAAGAAAGCAGATGGTTGGAGTTTTGGCCAAAATGCAAAACGACTTTCCTAACAACTTTGGCTAGAAAGCAAGCAAAACACAAAACCCCAACAAAAAAAAAGCATCAATTATACTGTATTGTATACCGAGAACAACATCAGCACACCTCAAAAACTTCTGCATTAACACATCACAGTTTCTATGGCAATCACCAGAGTGGCTAGTTTTCTTTGCTAAGGAAAGAGCCTCAACAGACAGGAAAGGACAAGTATACTGTTCTGTTTTAAAGGCAAAAGTAGAAATTATGCTCTTTGTAGATCAATTACTGAGCATTATCATAGACTTGGAACACATTATCTCAAAATCTAAAGATAAAGAAAGGTTGAGAGGTTGACATACAGTTAGATGCATTTAAGCAGGCCAGTAAATTGCAACACATGAGAATGAGTGGAGTGATAGATTTAGTATAAACAAGAAGGTAGTAATATGGGTCTCTAGTTTGGAAAAAAGGAGACTGAGGAATGACCTCATTAATATTTATAAATATGGAAAGGGTGGGTGTCAGGAGGAAGGAGCCAGGCTCTTCTCAGTGGCATCTAATGATAGGACAAGGGGAAACGAGCATAAACTGGAATGTAGGAGGTACCACATAAATATGAGAAGAAACAACTTCTTCATGGTGAGGGTGACAGAGTACTGGAACAGGCTGCCCAGGGAGGTTGTGGAGTCTCCTTCTCTGGAGATGTTTCAAAACTGCCTGAACACGTTCCTGTGTGACTTTATCTAAGTAATCCTGCTCTGGAAGGGGGATTGGACTGGACAATCTTTTGAGATCCTCCACGAATACAGGACCTAAGAGTCAGAGAGACACTTAGCTCTTTTCTGTAAGTGCTGGAGGAAGAGAGCCTCTAATGGACAGGTAACAATATGTCAGTGGGAGTTTAACTTGGTAAGTCAGAATGGATATTCTGCCACTTTGAAACATTTTATTAAATACAATTCCTCCTTTCTCAGTAGGAACTACCAGTATACCCACAAAAATGTGAGTTTATTTGAAGAGACTCCTTGCTTTTAAAAGTACCAGAAACTGGAATACATGAAGAATGTCCTAAGGCATGTCATAGACTGTAACAAGACCAAGTTCATTTCTTGGACAGTGAGCACGTTAATATTCTGCAGGAAAGACATCTAGAAACCTTTCCAAGAATGACAAGGATTCAACTTTCTCTGAAAATAAAGTATTAATTAAACAGAGCAGCCAGCCTTCAAACTTACTTCAAAAAGAAAATTGAACTATTAGGTCCTTTTTAAAGAGTCATGTGTTAGAGTAGATATTGTGTACTTGGTAGATATAATTTGGAGCTGATCCCCCTTTTACAAATACACACTAAATAGAAACAGAAAAATTTACATCATCCTAATTTTCTCAAGTCCTGTAGAAAGCTGTCTTCAGCTACAATTGCAGAAAATTACCATTCTAAAATCTAACGAGTCACTTTACTGATAAATTTTCTTTTGATTCTGGCATAAGCCAGTTGCTTAAAACTATAATCACAAGTAAGAAAACAAAAGCCACCCTGGAAATTTTAGACTTCCATGCAGAACAGAAAGCCAATATAAAGGCCAAACTAAAAAGAGAGTAAAATTTTACCACATGCCTGTAAAGAGCAACACCAATTAAAGAAAAAACAGCATAATACCAGAAGCAGGCATATCATATATGGATATCAAACACTATCTATGATTTTTTCCCACTTAATTTCAAAACATTGTGCTCAATCTAATCCTTTTTAATTTGTATGTCTTTTAACTACAGCATCTCCAAACTTCCTTCTCTTTTTTCCAAGTCCTTACCTTCATAATCACACACGCCAACATCTCTGCCCTTACAGAGTGCAATAACAGTCAAACATGTCTATGTCATGCTGGGTCCCATTCCATTTTTCCAACAATACTATAATGTATTTTCTATTTATACTGACTTGCACTAAGAGTAGCAGCCAAACACCACTATGCCACAGGAATATAAAAGAGCTGTTGGAAGAATCCTAAGGACAACACAGCAACCACAATCACATCAAGCATCACCCATCTTTACATGGATTTCTGAAGCAACATTTCATCATTGACATTTCCCCACTTTCTACCACAAAAGCTTCTAGGCTTTGGTTATTGTTCCCTATTGGAATGGAGTCTGAAGCCTAAAGGCAGCAGGACAGGGAGCTAAAATAAATAACAGAATGAAAATTAAGAAGTAGCACGTTGAAGGCCAGCTGCAATTCCCAAGTGGAAATCTTTGCAGTGATGTCTGAGATCACTGCATCAGACCTAAAGTGTTTGGTTTTTCTCTGTGCTACAGAACAAAGAATTATGCTATAGGACAAAGTATGACACAATTAGAGTCACTCTTAAAAACAAACAAACAAACAAACAAACAAAAAATAGTCTAGCTTTACCCTGGAGCTGTGAAAAAGGCCACCTGACCTCATGGTTTAGCTACCATCTCAAACCATATCTCCCTCTCTTGGTTAAAATACTGTGATGCAATACCAAAGGATGCTACATGTACATATTAAGGTCATTAATGCTAGTAGTTCATGGAATTAAAAAAAGTCATGAAATTCAAGAAGGTTTACCATCACAGTAATCAATACTTCATCATGACTTCATATACACAAAAGCTTTCAAAGTTAGTTATTGTAACTAAGGTTTTTTTGGTGGTATATATTTAACAACATAACATTATTATTTAAGTACTGAACAAAGAGATATACACGTATCATTATTTATTTTAGTCTTCTTACATTTCCAAATGGCACTTTTGCAAGATTAAATTTTAATGTTATTTTGTTAGCTTTTAAAGAAAGAAAACAAAAAATCAAGGAAACATAAAACCTAAGAAACAAAACCTTCAGAGCAGAAGTTTTGATTTGTTACCTCCTACTCCATATTCCATTTCTCAGGGACTTTCAAATAATGACAATCTGTTAGAAATAAGCAGCCAAGGAGCATGTAATTTGCATGTGAAAATAATTTTAGAAGACACACATGAATAGCATATGTTCTCAGATTAAGCACAATCTTCTAAATATATGTTCTGAGTGTTATTTCCCCAACACTCATAACCATTTTTCAGATAATGATTTCTGGTACAGATATCTTACTCTCTGAAGTATCTCTACTGATATCAAGCTATAAACAACACTCTCTTTAGAGTTCACCTTGGGTTGGGGGAAGCTTCTATGTGAATAATTTTTCTCCACATTGGAACGTACTAACAACAAAAAATTAAAGGACTATGTTATCCTGTCACGGTACCTGCTTGATGTACATGCCAAGAGGCTTTAGCAATTGACAGCACCCATTCCAGGTGTGCTTTTGACAATAAGTTAAAATTAATGTTTAAAACTGTTTTAAAGTCTTCACTGCCAATTACGCTTGAAAGTAGAGTGCAACAAGAGCTTTTTCTGATTCAGAAAGTTAAATCAGATGTGTATGTTCACTTGCCTGAACCAAAGCAGCCTCAAAAATTGTGTCAGAAAACTCTTCTACTCTTCCTAAGTTAAGAAAAAAACACTTCAGAAAAGGTAAAGGCAGAAGACAATAAATCCAGAAAGAAGCCAGGTGCTCATACATAATTAGTTGAATCTAAACCAAACTTAGTCAAACTGACACAACATGCAGGACTGTTCAAGTTCAAACAGCAGTCTAACTAGATCCAAAAGGCATTAGAAGTCCACATCCTTAACACCCAAAGCAATTCTGGTGACTGTGGAGTTTGCATCATGTAGTAATTAATACTTCATGACTATTTTGTTCAGGCCAAACAAATGTCTATTTTATTGCCAGATGAAAACTGGTGTCTTTTCAGTGCTAACATGCAAAGATCCTTAAGCACACAGAAAAATGCAGGTCTGGATTCTTTCTTTGCACCAAATTTTCCCTTATTCAGTGTGAGCATCAGGGAGTAAAAAAGGAGGGATACAAATAAATCATAAATATAGAAAACACCAGAAATCATAGAAAGTTTGGGTTGTAAGGGTACTTTAAAGGTCATCTAGTCACACACCTCTGCTGTGAGCAGGGGCATATTAAACTCAATCAGAATGCTCCGACCCTGAATGTTTTAAAAGGATGGGGCTTCTACCACCTCTCTGAACAACCTGTTTCAGTGTTCCACTAGCCTCCTCATAGTAAATAATTTCTTCTTTACATCTAGTCTGAATCTACCCCTCTAGTTTAAAAACATCGCTTCTTGTCCTGTCACGACTAGCCCTGCTATACTGTACTGTCCCCAAATACAAATTAACTTACCGAAAATACCCCAAAACGCATTAGGTAGCTTTAAAACGTCCAACGTTAAGTCATGAATTCTAACTGATCGATCAGAGAGCTGAAATCTATACTGGAGGTTTTTCAAAGTCAGTCCACAGTAGCAGGTAGGAACAACGTCGTTCTCGGGCACAAACTCACAGAAAAGCCAACTTACAGCACCGTCTGGACCAAAAGTTTCAGGTCAAGCCCGAAACAAAAGAGATCCTAGTCACAATTGGCAAAGTAAAAAACAATGAAAACACGCTAAAAATTTATTCTTGAAGTAAGAATGAACTACAGTGGAGCCCGTACTAAATGATTATTTCATGATGTAAATCCTTCAACACTAAATGCTACGTAAAAATGCAACACAGTAAGGTGTCAGCAATGCACGCGAAAAAGCACTTTTTGTGTTATCACCGAACAGTTCGCTGACCCGGCCCGGCCCGCAGTCCCGTCTATCCCGCAGCGCCGGGACCAGGCTGCCTCGGTCCATCCACACCGCCAGCCTCCGCGTTTCCGAAGCAGAGCACTGACCTCAGCGCCGTCGCTGCGGAGTACCTCGCAGCTCACGCTGGAGAACAAGGGGCAGGCAGGGCTTGGATAGCTCGAACGGTGCAGTGTCAATCTGAGCCCGCTAGTGTAGAACCGCTCCCTGAGCTCCGCATCGCCTCAGCCTCTCGAGGTGAGACCGCCCACAGTGACCCATAAGCACACGCTGGCTGCACACGAGGCTTGCCGAGGAGCCCGCTGAACAGAGACGCCGACCGTCGGCAGTAGCAGAACCAGCACCTCGCTGCAACGGGAGAGAAAGGCAAGGCCCAGTGAGGCGGGGAAGCAGTAAGACGCATAGCGGCGAGGCGAGAAAAGGGCGGAAGGGCTGAGAATGGCGGCGCGCGGGGTGGGGGGAGAGGATACTGCACGCGCAGTTCACGCCACCGCGTAGCCCCGTTGCCTGCCGGGAGCGGGCGGGGACGCACTGTCATGGCGGCGGGGACGCGCTGGAAGCCGAGCGATAGGGCTGTAGGTGGCGGCGCGGGCCGATTTTGATGCCAGCGGCGAGTAACGGACGGTGAGGGCGGGAGTCAGCGCAACGCCATGAGGTGGCAATGGGGCTGCGGCGGGACGGGGGCCACGCCGCGCCAGGCCCCGTGGCAGGCTGGGCTGGGGTGGAAAGGAGGGAGATTGTGCTGGGATCAGCGTGGGCCGGGTGTCACTGGGGGGGTCTAAATGCCGACTCAGTATTTCATGTCAGAAGTGGTGAGGTGCCGCTGGTAGAGAGGTCGTCAGTAAAAGATGTCATATGTGAGGCAGTAGTCCATGTGCCTACACGCGTGCATGCCCTCTTGACCGGTTTCCGCGTGTGCCGACAATGAGCTCTATAAGCACTTTTCTTCCACAGTCTTTCCGTTGCCTACGGATCACTTTTGATGTGGATTGAGATCTAAGGAGGCTCTTTTTATCTCATTTTATCTAAAATGGAGTATGTGAAACAGTTGGGCACGTTTTGGTGTCAGCGACTAGCACACTGGGCCAGCATAGCCTTGGCAGCTGATCAGCTGCACATGCCACCCCTGTGCCCCTCATCATAGAATTGTTTAGGTTGGAAAAGTACTTTTAACATCAGTTGATCCCAGCCATTAACCTAACTCCTACAAACCCACTGCTAAACCATGTTCCCAGGCTCCATCTCTATGCAACGTTAGAACACACCCAGGGATGGCAGTTTGGCCACCTCTCTGGGCATCCTGTTCCACTGTTTAATGACCTTTTTAATGAAGAAGTTTTTTCCTAATGTCTAACTTAAACTTCCCCTGGTGCAGCTTGAGGGATTTGTCAAACACCCATATAAAAGCACTTAACACGAGATTAAGAAGAAAGAATAATAAAATAATTAATTTAGAAGAAACTTTTAAAATAGCAGAAGAACACAGCTGCTCACTGGTTTATTTTGCAGCTCCATCAGTTTTATCTTATTTTCCTTAACCTATGTAGACTTTTTGCAAGAAAAACATTTGTGTTTGCTTGCACATACGGTCATTTTGTGTGGTTTAAATATTTATAGGTGTGACCTTAAATAAAGAAGAAACTTAATGCCCTCATTTCTTGTAATAGAATGGAAAGATAGCGAATAACACAGTGGAAATTGTTTATTTTCATCTTTTCAGTATCCCCTTGATAAGGGAAAGACTTGTAAGGTGATTTACAAAGTCATTTTTAACCTTTAGCCTTTGAACAAAGAGGAGATATTCACTGTAATGTAATCGGTGTTTTATCACCTCTTTTCAGCCATTTGTAAATGTTTATTTGTAAAGTACTATTTCATAAAAGTGCTCTTTCATAAAGTTCAGAAAGGTTTAGGACTCTTAACATAGAACCAGGTTGGGTTGGAAGACACCTTTAGTTAAGACCAAATCCTCTGCAGTGAATAGGGACATCTTTAAATAGATAGTGTTACTTGAAGTCCCATCCAAGCTGACCTTGAATGTTTCCAGGGATGGTGCATCAACCGCCTCTCTGCAATCAGTTCCAATGTTTTACCTCCCTCCTCATAGTAGGAAAAAAAAAAGTCTTCCTTATAATTAGTCTAAATCTACTCTCTTTTTGTTTAAAACCATTACCCCTTGTTCTGTCAATACAGGCTTTGTTACAAACTCCATCTTTCTTATGGGTCCCGTTTAAGTACTGGAAGCCCACACTAAGGTCTCCCTGGAGCCTTCTCCAGACTGAACAACCCCATCTTTTTCAGCCTGTCCTCATAGCAGAGCAACATTGGCCACAGCAGTGAGTTGATCAACTCATCTATTCAAGGAAGCATGACCATAGCCATAATAATTACATCAGGTCCATAACATATTTTGCATTACACTTTCAAGTACCTAGGATAAAAGGAAGTTGTGTAAATGGTTTAATACATAACCCAGTAAACTCTAAGCACATCCCTGTGTATGTTCCTAGCTGTAATGCTGATACCGGACGATGTTACAATGAACTGTTTCAGTACTTGATACAGCAGTTTGTTTTTCTTGGCAACTGTTGGTGTGATACCCAGTTTTTGTAGGTCATACAGAGATCATTAGTAACTTTCTGTAGTGTAACAAATGAAAGGTACGGGCAGGCCACGTCATACCACTGTCCATATCTTGAACTAGCAAAACTGCTTCGTTGGCTTGTACTGTTTGTCTTTCAAATACAAAGGACAATTCTTTTTTGCAATGTTTATTAGATGCATAAGTGCCATAAAAGTCTTTGACTGCACTACTATAGTATGATTGATGGGAGATTGTAGTCGAGGGAGGTATGTTTATCACACTGTTCGTCGCAAAGCAGTATTTAAGCTTTAAGAAGAGCAGAATTAACTGATAATGTAACTGAAAAGATAGACTTGCTTTCTTTTTCAGAAGGACTTGCACAGAAATTTTTTATAAACCTAGGCATGCTTAAAAAGGAATAACCTGCAGCTTGTTAGTGTCACTGACCTTTATGTTTATGTGTTACATTTGTGTGGTGAAAAATTGCCTGGAGTTTCAGTAATGTGATCTATGTATTTTATTTACTTTGGAGACCCCACACTGCGTCAGGCCAAGGAATTCACTAACAGTTCTCTGAACAAGTTAGATACCTTTTCTTACTAGCTGTAGCATGGAGAGTGAAGTTGTTAGTGTTTTAGTGTGGTTGATGTCTGCATGATTTGCATAAAACAATCCACATTTCTCGCTAGACTAAATATATGATAATGGAATTGAATCACACTGTGATAGTGCTGTTGCTCCTGTGTGGAAAATTCAAGAGCTTACCTTTCCTTTACAGTCCAACAAGCTTGTATATTTTGAGCTAATTCATTAATTATCACCTTGACTGAGCCCAGGACCATGCTGTTTCTTGTTTACCTTCCAGCTCCACTTTGAAAATTAAACATGCACTCTTAAGGCATTTGAATTGGTATTTTGTGTTCTTACTTTCTACTAAACCCATTAGTTTTTTAAGTCAGGGTATACCAATTTTACAAACTGCAGCCTCGTGGTTCTTAAAAGTGCTGCTGAACACATTGAAAGTGTCAGCTGGAGACACCATCATGTCATTTTGACCCTCTTAAGTTGTCATTGAGGATTGATTTTAGATGAGCTGTTACATCTTCCTACTGCTCTGTTTTAATTTGCAGTCTGGGTTTTAGCATTCTGTCCAGTTCTGTGGGGTCTCTCCCTGCTCAGTAATATAAAATGTGTGTGGACTGATTTAATTTTTACCTAGATCTCCAAGAATGCCTTGGGGAATTTCTTTGAAAATAATTGTAATTAGAATTAATGCTGTAGTGTCAGAAAGGGTTGAAAGGGTATCTTAGTGTGAGAGAGGATATTATTCAGTGGAAGTAATGAGAAGGGAAGAGTCACAGAATGGTTTGGTTGGATGAGACCTTTGTTAAGTCCAACCATTAACCCAGCTCTGCCAAGTCACCATAGTCGAGGATCAAGGAAAGATATTACATAGATGACTTAGCATTCCTTGGCTTCCTCCTACATCTTAATGGGATATTATTTATTCTAGTAAGTTCTGTTTGAAGTCAGCAGGAGCAGAATTGGCCGTGTAATTCTAAATCTCTGTTTTTCTGAATGGTTGAAGGTTGAGTTAGCCTCAGAGCCAGTGAAGGAATGGACTTAAGGAGCTGCCTTCTGCTATGCATATGGTTCATCCTGAAGTTGTCTTCCACAAATGTGCCTCAGTGCAATGTATGAGAAAGGCAATATTTGACCCTGAACTTGAGAAATCATTTGGAATGGAATATTCAACATCACTTGTAAAGTATGCAGTAAAGTTACCTGCAGTTGTTACTTGCAGTGGTACTGTGGAAGTGCTTTCGTTTGCTAGGAAGTCTATGATGTTGTTAAAATAACAGTGGAAGTTTCCAAAAAGTGACAATAATGGCAGGATGCGCTTTTGTAGTTAAAAATTGTGACATTTGCAGGATAAACTGTTAATAGTTCATGATGCAATAAATTCACTTTTTTGAAAGATGCAAGTGTAGGGTCTTTTTGGTTGCTTGGTTTTTTTTTAGTGTTCCTCAGACAGTTATAGGTAACTGAATGGGAACTTATCACACGCCTTTTAAAAGAAGTTTGTTCTTTCTGAGGGTTCGATGCAGTAAACATATTTGCTCAGGCAAATATGTGAAGCCTTGTAGAGGTCTACCTTGAAGAATAGGTAATTTTACAAATTCAGTGCCTAAAGATGTGATTTTAAGGTTTTGAGTTTATAATCTGCACTGAAAATACATTCGGTTAAGAACATACTCTTCTGAATTTATTTCCACAGAATATACAGGCTGCATTGTTGTCAGTATTGTCTTGTTCCCAAAACCTAATCTAATTTTTCTTTAATTGTTTTATTCACTTCTTATTTTTCAGGAGTCTTTGAAAAACCCTTAGTGGTCATGACATTGTTACAAGTGACATAAATTAGCCAATGCCTCAGACTGATGGATACCCAGAAGACTACAAATGGTTTGCAAGTGATTGGAGGAGGGACTGGTGTAGGGAAATCGACACTCCACATGGTGGGGTATTTGGGAAAAGTCAGTTGAAACTTTTTTTACATGTGTGCAAAGTTCATATTTTTCTCTGCTTTGAGAGATTTTTAATTGGTCTTAATTTTACAAAAAATTCTCGAATTTATTTTCCACGGAAATCTATAAAAATGGCGAAAGATTATTTGAAGTAAATTGTGCCAAGTATATTTTTTTACTGGCACTGTTTTTACAACTGTTTGTATTCCTATTAAAATGGATTTGTATTTCAGCGATCTGAGCTTGTGTTCCCTGGCCGTAAGTGTCTGGTGGTTTTGTTCAGTTAGAAGGAAATGTTGCGCAATTATGTTGATAAAGATAACTTGTTAAACATTTGAATATTTCAATTAAAAATACATGCATTTTTGAAATTCTATGATATTAAAAATATTAATTGCAATATACATTGAGCTCTAGCTTGCTTTTCTTAATATTGTACTAGGTATTAGCATTAGAAATTGCACATTGGTTTTCAATCTTGGTATGTACATATGTCTGTATATGAAATACATAAATTTATGCTGCTATTTTAATCTTTGGTTTTAGAACTATAACCCTCTGGAAACATCCCATGAGTGTTGTCCAGTCTGCAAAGAGAAGGGACAGATCCAAGGTTTACGGACTTACCGCATTAATTTTCAGGAGTCCATTTATCTTTGTGAAAATCCTCAGGTATTATGCTCATTAAAGTTTTGCTTGCTTTTGCAGATGCTTTCACCTTCAGCAGTTACACCTTTTTAAGTTCAAGACTTTAGTTGGTGGTAAGCAGACTGCTGAAATAACACCCTTTTGAGTCCATATGCTGAATGAGGTTTGCCTGCATATAAACAAACAGAACTAACCTGTCTAAGAGCAGTGTTTAGGCATAGCATAGCTCAAGAATTAAAGAGAGCAAATTAAAATGAACAAAGAGTTTCAACTTTTGTAACAAGAGGACACAAGTGGTACTAAATATATTTGTACAAATCAGAAGATGAATAGTTCTTGATCCTTGTAACCGATGCATGACTCTTGCATGATTCTTGAGTCTTCCATTTTCTCTTCTTTAATGCTGGGCAATTCAAATACGTTTGTAATTACAAATAATAATGTTTGGTTTGGTTCCCCCTACCCTTTCAAGTTTAACCTCAGCTGGATTTCTGTGCTGCTTAATATTTGAGTAGCAATTTTTCTACCCAACCCATCTCCACTGCCTCTTGTATTTGGAGAGGGTAGAGAAATCCCACATGGACTGGTAAATTAGTGGAGAGTAGACTAGATATGGGTCTTTGAGTTGCCTTTCCCTTCCATTCCTGCTTTTAAATAATCATAGTATCATTCTGGAGATTGGTAATAGTGATTCTTGTTGCAGAGTAGCTACATATGTAAGACCCTACAAACACCTGCTTTTAGCAAAACTGGTTTGTTTTCAGGGCTTGGAAGCATTTACAGGAAAAATATTGTTGTTTATCACAACTGATACATTTACTTCACAATTGCTTATAAGACTGCGGTTGAACAAAACACCCTTCTTGACATGCATATGTCAAATTCCTGTATTGATTTCATTAAAATATCACTTTACAGATGTCCTACATTCCACTTTTGGAGTGTGGTTTGTAGTTTCGTTTAGTTCTTGTTCATCTTAAAGTGCTTTGTAGATTTCACTGTAATTTTCCTTCTTTCCTTTAGTGTATCTACCCACTTGGTTATAAACCTTTAAACAGCATAATTACTTCTGCTGATTCAGAAAAGCATCCAGTTCCAGCTACTCAGAAGAAAAGGAAATTGCGTGATACCACTGACTTTTCTCCTCTTGAATTACATCCAAAAAAAGAAAGAACTAGTGAAGTGGTAGATGTTGAGGACACTATTAATACAGACCATGTTGTTGAATGCTCTCAGAATAGTTTATTTATTTCTGAGTCAAGCCTACACTATGTGTTACAAAATGACCAGCAAAAACCTAGTAACAGTGTGGAGTTCTGCATGGGGAATACAGATAGTGAAACAACCACCACTACCAACAGCTACCAAGAAAGTCTGCCGAAGACTTCTGCTCCCAGGACACAGATCTTGCCAAGTTCTGAACTTCCCTCTACAACACCTGCAACTTTGCTCAAAGATGATAAAAAATCCACTAATAACACAGATTTATGTCTTCAGTGGAGAAACACACATAATCTTTGTTGGTTAGATTGTATTTTATCAGCACTGGTACACTTAGAAACATTAAAGTCTGCTCTAGCAGAATACAGTGATGGAAGATGTTTACTTCAGAATCTCCTAACAAAATACAATCAAGCAACTGTGCTTCTGAATACCTGTAAAAGGAGTAAAGTAAAAGGTAAGTAAATGTTAGTGCTATTTCTTCATGTTCAGGCACTTACGTATTTCAAGATCAAAAGGTTACAACTCATTACCGAGAATGTGCAGAGTGCTTTATCTGGCAGAATCCTGGTAGCCTCTGAAGTTGTTTTTCTTGGGGCACACATTCACAACTTTGAAAGCATCAAATGCTGAGCATCTCTTCAGTTTTTATCTCACACACAGAATTTGTGAATCATTTATGTAATTGAACCTTACTTTTGAATATCCTCAGTGCTGTTTAACGTATTAGGATGCTGTTCTTAATCTTCAAAACAATTTTTGTTGTGGTTTATGTCCTTGTGTAAGTGGGCAGTTGCTTTGTCATACCAAAAATAATAAAGTTGGGAACATCTGTTCTCTTCTGGCTCCAGCTGTGATCACTGAAGGAATGCTTCCCCTGAGAGCTGCAAGCTGTGCTATGGATGATAGTGCATCCTAACCTGTTTCAGCGAAAATTAGTCAAACACATTAACTTGATTCATATTGCCTGAAAAGGGTTGGTAAGTACTCACATGTGCAGCTTAACAGATTCAAGGTGTGTAACTTCCAAGCACAAGGGCAGCTGGGGGCAACCATACAGCCATCACAGCTGGAGTCAGAAGAGGGTGTGTCACTGTAGTTTACCAGCATGGCCTTTGATTGTTCTCGGTACCATGGAGCCAGTGTAAGACTCTTAAACTAAGACCTGGTTTTCCTGAGGGAGAAAGATTTGAGATTGTTGGTTGATGAGAAGCTCAACATGAGCCACCAATGTTCATTTGCATCCCAGAAAACCAACCATATCGTGAGCTGCATCAAAAAAATCATGGCCAGCAGGTCAAGGGAGATGATTCTCCCCTTTTGCTTTAGTGAGGCCCCACCTGGAGAACTGCATTCAGCTTTGGGGGTCCCGGTGTAAGAAGGACATGAACCTGTTGGAATGGGTTCACAGAAGGACCATGAAACATGGTCAGATGGCTGGATCATCTCTTCCATTAGGACAGGCTGAGAGAGCTGTGGGTGTTCAGCCTGGAGAAAAGAAGGCTTCAGGGACATCTTATAGCACCCTTCCAGTACCTGAAGGAGGCAACAGGAAAGGTGGAGAGGGACTTTTTAGGAGTACTTGTATGGTAGGACAAGGAGTAGTCTTCATACTGAAAAAGGATATGTTTAGATTAGATATAAGGAGGAAGACCTCACTATGGGGGTAGTGAGACACTGGTGTAGCTTGCCCAGAGAAGTTGCGGATGCCTCATACTTGAAAGTGTTCAAGGCCAGTTTGAATGGAGCTTTGAACAACCTGATCTAACTAGGGATGTCTCTGCCCATGGCAGGTGGGTGGAACAAGATGATCTTAAGGTCCTTTCCAACCCAAACCAGTCTATGATTCTGTAGTCCTCTTGAACTGACCTACTGGTGTGATATGACTGGATTTCTAAAAGATCATCTGTTAAAGTGAATAATACAGAACTCTGGTTGTCCAGTACCTTTTGTGCTATATTTTTAATAGGTATTTCAGGAAACACATATGTTTGAAGGTAGAGTCTATGGTTACAGAACAGCATAAGGTAACTTGAAGAAGGTTATATATTTCCTGGGAAAAATAATAGATGTATCAAAAATGGTTTAATCTGCTTTGTGGCAGAGAACACATAGTATTTCACAGAGGAAAAAGAAAACAAAAAAGATGAACTCTCTAAAGGAGTTCATCTACTCTTGCCAGAAAGTCAGGCTTCTTGATTCTAGTTTTCCAGCTATTAAGTGGAAGCCCTCTACCATCACAGAACCTGTTCAAGATGTTTTTAATTCCCCTGTGTTATGCTGTGTTTGCACAGGAGCTCTGGTATGCAGGAACATTTGAATGGGGATGTTAGGTATTGGAATATAATTTGAGATAATTTAAGCCTATTCATTTCCAGGAGTTGTTGCAAAACACATTTAGTTTCCTTGACTTACAACGGAGACGGATTGAATGGAGAATATGGTAGTGCAGAGTAGGTGTAGAATGTATTCTGTCCTTACGCATAATTTTTCAGCATCTTTTACTTACAGGGGTTTTTAAAAAGCAAACAGAAGCAATTGAGCTGGAAGAAACTTCTTTTTGCCTTTTTTATATACATAGATTTTATAAGTAATAAAGAGTTCAACAGCCGTTCTAAAATATTCCTTTAATTTGTGCAGGTTATGAGTGTGGCTGTGTAGTAGAAGTTATGTTCTTGTTTGTGCTTAAATGATGTGTTGGTATAGAAATAGTGTATCTTTCCATTTTAAAATACTAAGATATATAAAGTACATATTTAAAAGGAATAGTCTTTTAATTGTTAGAAAGCATGTAGGCAAGTGTTTGTGCTCCTGATCTTACTGTTTAGGTTTTTAAATCTAATCTTAATCCCAGAACCTCTGTAATGCCTGGTTACGCTATCCTTAGATGTTGTTACTGTGTAGCTGTCAGTGCACACTCTCACCAGAATTTGTGAGGTTGAGTAATTTCTGGTATATGTGTATAATGTGTATAACTTGTGTATGTACTCTAATTTTCAAATGAACTAATACCAAGTATTGGATATTTCACTATCAGTTTTAGGCAGGCATGGGTTAATACGAAAGGTAGCAGTTTGCAGAGAATGAATGCATGTTAGGCATAGCTATGTGTGTGAGAGCAAGAGGGTGTTCCACATAAATACATGTGTATTTTTTCTTCAGATATTCTTCCAAAAGCAGAATCTCATCTCAATGAAATAAGAAACAAAATGTTCACACAGCTTCAGCCTCAGCTTAAGTGTGAATTGGGTAAGTAATTGGTGCAGCAGCTCAGTATTTACTTGCAGGAAACTACACCTAAAGGACATATTCCCAGCTTTGTAACTGTGCCAGTAGTTATGAAATTGTCATCGATAACAACCTAATAACAAGGATCAGTCCATTTGCTGTGAGGCTTACAAGTGCAGCCTTGAAGGATAATTAGAGTTAAAATCAGCAATAAGCTTGTCTTCTTTGTTTTTGAAGTACTGAAAGCTGCTTTCAAATAAATATTCACTGACTTTTTTTCTGCCCCATCTTTGAAGGTGAGAAGGAAAGTCCAGTATTTGCACTCCCTCTACTCTTAAAAATGGATCAACCAGCTGAGAAACTGTTCTTGCATTCATTTTCTTGGAAGTTTGAATGTGTGCGGTGTGGATACAAATATCAAGAACGGTGAGATATTTATTTAAGTAACTTCTGTATAACTGTTCTACCTTTCCTTTCTGACTCTGCATATAGCAGGTTTTTTTTTTTCAGTTCTCCAGATTTTGCACAGCTTAAGTTTGTTGGTGAAGTTTCACCAAAAAAGCCACTTTTTCAGGTTGGCATTTGCAAATAGTTCTCTGCTGTGTCTTAGGAGATGATCTTATCCCGTAATTAACAAAAACTGTGTGAGTCTCTGCTCACTTTGATGAAAGTGTACAAATTGTTGCAATTCTAATTAATATATTCCTAGTGCACTTCTGCTATTGAAGAATATCTGAAATATTAATTTGGATTACAAAGGATCAGAGATTCTGTCACATGGTTTGTCTATTTGTCTGAGGAAATGATTTATTGAGGATTCATTTAGTTCTGTGTAGTTTCAGGCACAAGCTAGTAATTTAGGCTCCCTTTTAGAGCTGAATAAAGATAAACATTTTCAGAAGACAACTCACTTGACTTGAAAAATAATTGTTTCTTTCCACTATCTTAGCTTTATACAATAAAATTCTAGATGTCCCAGACATGAGATCAATGCTGCCAGCTAATGTGTTGCCCTAGTTAATAGGATGCATTCAAGAGCCATACTGTATTGTGGTTTTTTTATGTTGAAAAATCTAGGTGAGGTTGAATATAAAAGGCCTTTCTGTGGGTAATGAATAAGCAAACTACATTAGTTCACTTTAACGTCCCGTACATTTTATTCTCATACAATATGACCTTTGTGTAATCTCTGCTCTGAACATACTGATTTTTGAAAACAAGGCCTTGTATTACATGATTTCTGAGGTAATTTATTCCTTCATTCCTTGAGAATTTGTATTATCTAGTACATTACATGTATCCAACATAAGCTCTGTCTATGTTTGAAAGGAAATGGGCATAACATGCTAAGAACACATAATGTGAAACTGAAGGCCACAGAGCAGCTGACAACAAATGGTGACTGATACTGTTTGGCAGAACTGAATTCACTGCTGACTTGGATGGGATATCAACGGATTTTGGCTTTATCAGAATGTTTTTATAACTTTCTTATCGCGTTAAAGATGTATACTTACTGCTTTCTGATCACCAACTCATCTTACTTTTCTTTTTTCCATGTGTATGTCCAGATTCAGGAGAACATTAACAACATTCACAAACACAACTCCTGACTGGCATCCACTTAACGCTATTCATGTTGGACCATGTAGGAACTGTAACGATAGATGTCAAAGACGACAGATGATTTTGGAAAAGTAAGTTTGAATATATGAAATTGAAAATAAAATGCATAAAATTACAGAATGTATCAGTTTCAAAACCAAACTATTGTTTCAGGTTTGCAGACATTCTAAACTTTAAACTCACTTTTTACGATTTATAGATCCTTCTTATAAGCTGAAATGACAAATAATCTTTAATAAACATGATCAGTGTTTAGCTCGCTGACAGCACATGCTGTCCTGTGTCAGCCTTTTCAGAACCACTGTTGTTGGTGGGTACAACTCTTGCTTCATTGGTGGATAAAACTAGTTTGATCTGTGAATGATGTCCTTTCCTACTGTGGTCATGGAAAAGCTGTAACATGTTTTTTTCACCTTTTCCCCACTCCCAAAATCCCTTATGTGTTGGTGAGGTTTTTTTCTAGTTGATAACAAAGTGGAATATTCAGTTGGGATATTCTATGGAAGTAGCACAGTAAGGGCAGAAGTACATCTTCTTTGAGACACCTTATTTTTTAATTAGTAACTTTTGCTACTATTTTGTTGTAATAAACTTGTTGTTTATTGTCTCTTTATTTAGAGTACCCTCAATATTAATGTTACATTTTGTAGAAGGCTTGCCACATAACAGCCTGAAGAACTATTCATTTCAATTTGAAGAAGACACCTACCAGATAACATCTGTTGTTCAGTATCAGACAGATAAGAAGCACTTCATAACCTGGTCTTTGAATTCTGACGGTAAGAACCATAAACACTACTATAATACTTCATGAGTCTGCATTATACACAGTTGTATGGGTTACTTTAGTAGTCTCAATAGTCCATATGTAATAACAAGTATTTCTTTTTTTATGTATTCTAAACTTCATATTAAAATTATTGTGGATAGTTTGCTACTTAGGGTGAAGGTTTTGGTTTTGTTTAACTGATTTATTCAGCAGTGTTCTGTCCTACGCTGTACTAAATGGCAGAGTTGCAGAGTTGGGCTGAGTTTCTTCACTTCATACCTTTGTAGAAGGTAAAAAGTACAGTTTGAGCATGGCTGTAGGACAGATGGCATCATTTGTTTCAAGCCAGTTATTGGCTGGAAGCAAGGGAATTACCAACATGAATGACTTTCTCTCCATTGCTAAACTTTACTGCATCTGATGTGTGGGAGGCACAAATCCACGTTAGAAACATGACTAATGGTATGGTGGTCATGCCATTGACAGAAACTCTATAATCAGAGAATGTGTAAAGCTGATATTTTGATTCTCATGCATCTGTGGAGAGAATAAAGTGTATTCTTACCAAATGTTATGACAGCACAAAAAATGCCTTAAATTCTACTGCCTGAGTTTAAGAAGAAATGGCTTGGAAGTGCCTGATTTAAATTCTTAGAAGCTGAAATATATTTTCTCACAATCTGTGACTAGTTTGCAGTTGATGAGATAGATTATTAAAATGAGCAGTTTCTCTTAAATCCTCAGGCTTCTCACCCAAGCAGTGTTAGGGTCTACAGAGAAATTTAATTTGAGAGGTGATTCTTCCCTCACCTGTGTGGGTGTATTCAGACAGGATGTAAGCATCATTAGCTCAGGCAAAGAAAAATCCCTTAGCTTTGTTTTTTGGTTGACCTTCTCTGACCTGTAATAATATTGCGGCTCGTGTATGATCTTTTCTGCAGAGGAAATCTCTCAGTTTTCTCTGATTTAATAAAGAATGGAGAGAAACCCCTTTATTGTCTGCTTGTCAGGGGAATGGGTTAATAAAAGTCTTTGACAAGTTTGGGGATAGTGACTTCAATTTTTAAAGTCTCTGAGCCTCTACACTGGTTGCTATTTGTTTTTCAGGAACTTGGCTTGAATGTGATGACATAAAGGGGCCATACTGCAAGAGGCATAAAAGGTTTGAAGGTCCTCCTTCAGAGATCCATATTGTTATCTGGGAAAAGAAAACATCCTGTGTGCCAGGAAAACTGAAATCACAGTTCCATAATGAAAATACTGAAGATTTTTCTTTGAATAACATGCAGTTAAATTCCACAGCGTTGAGTCATGTAACTGGTGACACTTTGGACAAAATACCTATAGAACATTGCAAAGAGGATTCTGCTAGAATTCCAGATGAGAAAGAGCAGTGGGTAGCTGAGGATGACAGTGTTGTTTGCAGTGATTTAGACAATCTGGAGCATGATGATCTTGTAACACTGATACTTGAAGAAATTAAAGTTGACTCACAAGGTAAATCACTGCCGAATGGAGGGATGGTGGGAGGTAACCTTGCTGTTGAAACAGGCATACTGCAACAGCAGGAATCAGCTTTTTCAAATAACACTCCCTGTTCAGGAGAGTTTGCTGGAACTACTCTAGCTGTAAACAGTAAGTGCACATCATGTGAAGATTCCAGCATTTGCTTACCTCTAGAAGAGTTGAACCCAGCAAATGTTACTACTGCCGTGCTCAAAAAATGCAGCCCTGACCCATCTGACTCATCACTTGCTCCAACAGTAGGTGACAGAGCTAATTTACCAGTTGGACAACATGGATTAAATTCAGACCTACAGCTTAACAAGAAGTTGTCACATGTAGAGAATGGTATACAAAAATTACCTGACTTGAAAGACACAAGTCAAAGTGTAGTTAACCCTCAGGTTGACAGTTCTGCTGCTGCCAATAATTCCTTTCAGACTTCACACAAAGACCAAACGAGAGGATTTGTAGGAAGCTGGGTAAAGAAATTATTAAGCAAGAATAATTCTTTTATGCCTTCAAGTGCCTCAGCTTTCAAGAATGAGAGAAGTTGCAAAACTCCCTCAGTGAAAAAGTTAAGTGAAGTGCGGTTGCCAGTTAAGGGAGCAAGTAACTTTGGTGGTTTTCAAAGCAGAGGTACAAACAAAACAGCTGAGATTCTGAGGTCAGTAGTTCCTCAGAGTAATAAGACTCATCCTTTATCAAATTTCAAAGGATTTTCTCAAAGCACTTGTCTTCCAACAGCAAATCGGACCACCAGTGCAGGTCCAACTTGGAATAAGTCAGGGAGTATGTTGGGTACGTCAGGTAAAGAGGCTCAGTTCCATTCAGGTATCCCTAACTCTGGGAAGGCAGAAGAGTCAGATAGTGAAAAAACAAAAAAACTTCGCCTAAAACTATTAAAAAAGCTTAATGCTAAAAAGAAGAAGTTGGCTTCATTGGATAGGCTAGCAGTAGAACAGCTGAAACATGACAAACCTGTGAATGGAGATGGGAGCAACCCACTGCAGATTGAATCTCACAATGATAGTGAATTATTGCAGAGCTTTTTAAAGGAACTGCAGTATCAGATTGATGTTGCAGATAAGGAATCTGAATTTAGTGCATATTCTGTCTCGGGGTGCTCTAGCCATAACAGTGATGAAATACTGGCAGAAATATTGTCCCCTACTTCAACTATTACTTCCTTAGAGGCTCCAAAAAGCGAAGATGAATGTATGTATATGGAAATGGTGGACAGCACTGTGGCAACAGCAGTGTTGGACGAGAAGGTTGAAGTGCCCCATGTGGCAGTGTCAAGCGAGGACCACAATTACTACAGTCCTGTTAAGGACAGTAATTCAGGACCTCATACAGCGAGAAAAACTAGTGTGAAAAGACTTGCTTTTGAAAGTCCTACAAGAGAAGATATCCTTGAAGACTTGTTCTCCATTTCAGCACCAAGCTCAATGACGGGTGACATAGATTTACCTCATTTTGATGAAACTCTGTTTGAAACTTGGTAAATAAGCGGTTACTTGATTTTAAGTATTTTCCAGTGTTATGTATATTTTGAAAGAGCACTATTAAATTATATTTTCTAACTCTTGAAGTTGCACACTGACTGTACTTGAACAGTTTACATTTGAGGCATTTTTTTCCTTAAAATATTACAGCAGAAAAATGTTTTAATGTGTTTTATTTTTCTGAGAAGTAGTTAGATGTCAGATGTGATGATGAATTTTAAATAAAACTCCTATGAGTCTTAATTTTTGCTGCTTTTAATATGGAAAACTTACCCATATTGTACTGAGTTTGAAAAATAATAAGCTTGAGTAGTCTTGATGATGTAATGTCTTAAGAAGTGCTATTTAAGGAGTAGTATATTGCTTAGTACAGTTTATTGCCAGTTTTTATCTGGGTATATAATTCTGCAAAATCTTCTTTTGATCTAGGTTATTTTTGAAGTAAAACTAGTAAGGGTTGGGACAAAGTTTGCAGCACTAAGAAAGGGCATATGATGTAACTTCTAGTTATTCATAGCTGCAAATTTACTAATAAAAGCAAGATTTATAAGAATTAATTGAATGTGTCACCCTTTACTGTCATCACAGGAGTTTTTCATAGCTAGAGCTGTGCACCCCTGTTCATATGAGAAAGTGCCAAAGAGAGGCAAGACCAGTTGAAAAAAAGGAATGGAAAGTGTGGCAAGATAGCAGCAGTGAGTAAGCAGACGTACTCACATCTTGGTGTTTCTGGACTTTTTAGCTTCTGTTTTCACAGAATCGTAGAACCATTTAGGTTTGAAAAGACCTCCAAGGTCATAGAGTCCAACCATTAACCTAACTCTACCAAGTCCACTGTTAAACCCTGTTCTTAAGCTCCATTTCTACACAACTTATAAAAATGCCCAGGGATGGCAATTCAGGCCTGTTCCAGTGCCTGATGACCCTTTGATTGAGGAAGTTTTTCTTAATGTCTGACCTAAACTTCCCCTGGTGCCCTTTGAGGTTATTTCCTTTTGTCTTATCACTTGCTACTTGAGAGAAGACACCAACACCCACCTCTACAACCTCCTTTCAGGTAGTTGTAGAGAGTAATGAAGTTTTCCCTCAGCTTCCTTTTGTCCAGGCTAAACAATCCCCATTTGCTGAACTGCTCCTCATATGGCTTGGTTTCTAGACTCTTTGCCATCCTTGATGCACTTCCCTGGACACACTCCAGCATCTCAGTGTCTTTCTAGTATTGTGTTCAAAACTGAACCCCAGAACTCGAAGTTCTGGACACACACTGCTGAGTGCAGGGGGGCAGTCACTTCCTTACACCTGCTGGCCACACTATTTCCGGCACAAGCCAGGATGTCATTGGCCTTCTTGGCCACCTCGGCACTCTGTTGGCTTATACATAGCTGATTGTGAATCAGTGCTCCCTGGTCCCTTTCTGTTAGGGAGCTTTCCAGCCAATCTTCCCACTCTTTGCTAGATGGGAGAGTTTTTTAAATTCATAGACACCGAGTGAGGGTATTACATGCTAAATTAGGTTAGGTGTGTGCTTTTCTTGTACTTAGAAATAATAAGAATTTTATCAGCAGGTCTTCCTTTCACACATTTGTAGAGGCAATCTGTGGTTTTTTCATTGTTTTAGGTCCCAAGTTCAAAACATTAAGTCCTCAGTCTTCCTCTTCCAGAAAGTGCAGTTGACATGGACATACATTTTAGTGGTCTTGGGTTGCTTGAACCAGGTTTAAAACACATTTGGAAAATGGTCAGTGACACTGAACTCCCCTTGCTGA
The DNA here is from genome assembly GCA_013397515.1 of Upupa epops. Lineage (NCBI taxonomy): Eukaryota > Metazoa > Chordata > Aves > Bucerotiformes > Upupidae > Upupa > Upupa epops. The sequence continues at coordinate 430,256 of VZRI01012085.1, read as the reverse complement.
GTTATTTCTGTTGCAGTTAGGTATTTGTTTATCAGACTGGCACTTCAGAAAATGAAGCGTTTCACTCTTGAAAATTAAGTATTTGAAAAGAACTCTACCAACTCCTTTGTTTTACATGTTGTAATTGGTAACATTACAATAGGAGGTGAATGGATTCTGGATGTAAAGTGCCAGTGTACTGCTGGTGAAACGTTTGTCTGTTTGTGAGTTCCCCTATTAAAAAGAAAAACAAAAGGTGGACCACCACTCTAACCTGCAGTTTGATTTCTCAGTGAGGAACTAAGGGGGGTGATAGGATTTTTATATGGAGTTTCTGAACCAGTGCATACTCAAACCACTGAAAAGCAGTGTTTTACCAACCTTGCCTACTTGCAGAGGTTTCCCCAAGCAGTGAGAGCTCCCTTCAGAGAATCATTAAGGTTAGAAGAGACCTGTAAGATTACCAAGCCCCACAGTGAAATCAAACACCACCATGCTCACTACACCATGTTTTCAAGTGCCAGTTCTAAATGTTTTTTTAACAGCTCCAGGGATGGTGACTCCACCACCTCCCTGGACAGCCTGTTCCAATACTTGACTACTCTTTCAGTATTTTTCCTACAGTCCAATCTAAATCTCCCTTGGTGCAACTTGAGGCCATTCCTGTTGTCCTAACACTAGTGACTTGGGAGGAGAGACCAACCCCACTTCTCTAAGATCTCCTTTCAGGTAGTTGTAGAGAATGATAAGGTCTAACCCTAGCTTCATTTTCTCCAGCTAAATGACCACAGTTCCCTCAACTGCTCCTCATAAGAACCTTGCCAGTGGTGACTGGCAGCACCTTTGTAAACTGATATTGGAGCCATCAATTGATGTGCTGTGAGGACACTTATGTATAGAAGCTCCAAGAGCAAAACAGCACTTGAGATTGAAGTATGAAACTAAACCTGTTAGTACTTCATGTTCTTTGCTGCCTTCTTTTTTCTGAAATAAATAAAGCTGTGCAGTGTTTCCGTAAATGCTTTACTGTCTCAGATCCTGTGTAAGCCAGAATTCAGCAGAGATCAAGTGAAAACCCATAGACTAAGGCACTGTTTGGAGTTTTGTGATTACTGCACTATTTAAGACTAGTTTTAAAATGCAGCAGTTACAGGCACAGAATCACAGAATAGTTTGGTTAGAAAAGACTGTTAAGATAAAATCCAGCCATTAACCCAGGACTGCCAGGTCATCTCTAAATCGTCTCCTTCAGCAACTTCTTATATGTCTTTTAAATACCTCCGGGGATATAACTCTGCCACCTACCTGGACATCCTGTTCTGATGAATGATAGCCCTTGGAGTGAAAACATCTTCCCCAATGTCCAGTCTAAACCTCCCTCACACAACTTCAGGCAGTTTCTTGTTGTCCTATCGATTGTTGTTGAGAGAACAGACTCACTCCCACCTTGCTATAGTCTTCTTTTAGGTAGTTGTGGGGAGCAAGGCCTTGAGCCTCCTTCAAGCTACCCCACTTCTCTCAGCTGCTTTTCACAAGTCTTGTGCTGTAGACTCTTTGCTGGCTTTGTTGCGCTCCTGTGGACACGCTCCAGCAGCTCAATGTTCTTGTAGTAAGCTGACCAAAACTCACAACACTTGGGGTGGGGGCTCACCAGTGCATACAGGGAGATGAGCACTTCCCTATTCTGGCTGTCCACACTATTTCTGATACAAGCCAGGAAGCTATGGGGCTTCTTGGTCACCTGAGCACACTGCTGGCTCATATTTAACTGCCCACTGGCCTACACCATTGGATCCTTCTCCATTGAGCAGCTTCCCAGCCATCTTCCCCCAGGCCTGTGGCATTGCAGGATGTTGTTGTCACCTAAGCGCGGAATGCAGCACTTGGCCTTGTTGATCCTCATACAAGTGGCCTCAGCCCATCAGTCTAGCCTGTCCCAAAGATTTCTGTCAATACATGAGATAGACATAGAGCAGAAACAGTCATAAGCAGAAGTTTCACTGTGTTTTGTATGTTTTATTGATGTTACCAGATAAATATCCAAAAGCTCTTGAACACTTTCAAGATTTATATTTTACATGTTTCTTGATCTCTGCATCACATAATCTCCTGTGTCTTCTGGTTTGGGAAAGGCACAACTGTGGTGCTTAGAGACTTCCATGTTCTAGTTCAGGATCAGCTCTGTGGTGGAGGTGGCTCTCTGATTTGGCTCTTTCTACTTTGCGATATAGTCAAACACTTTAAATCAGCATACTGGGGAAAAAAAGGGGCCACCTTCTCACATCCTGTCTACAACAACACAGCCCATCTGCTAAGGAGCTGTCTGAATAGATTTCCAGCTCCATACTGTCTAGCAGAGCATTGTTTGAGAATTTCACTGTGGTGGCCTAGTTATACATCTGCCTTTTATCTTGATGTTTTTCATTGCTGGTTATTGCCATTTATTTGGCTTCCAGCATTGGGTTTTGCTCAAAACAGTCCTTCTCTTCCTGACAATGAATCAATGAGAGTGATGGTGTCTTCTTTGTGCTCCTTTTGCAAAGGTAAACAGCCGCTGGTCTTCATGTGAGCCCCTTTGTGCTCACAGCAAAGTTCTTTAGCTCCAGGCAAAGTATGCAGCTATATGTGTGTGCTTTAAAATCTGCCAGGATCCAGTCTTGGAACTTACAGTCTAACTATAGATCTGAGACATTGTGTAGACAGAGCGAGAGAGAGAACAAGGAACAAGGTTAATAGGGTTGCAGTGCTGAGGGAGTTTGCAGCCTGCTTACTTTTGTGCCACTATGCACAGACATGGTGTAATTCTTTATGAGAGAGATGCTGAAGCACAGAACATGGTGGAGCCACAGGGCTCATGAAGGAGAGCAAATGCTGAGAAAGGAATGTAAAGATGGTCTGGCCTGCCAGTTGCCTCCAGCTTAAGTTTCCTGGAGAGAGGCTGTAGAAAAGCTCAGGAGTGGTTTCTCCCTGCGTCCGTGTTACTCTCTTCAGTAAATGAGTATCTAAAGAGGCTTCTGTAATGCCCAAAGCAGGGTGTGGACTTGCAGTAATCTTCTCAAATTTAGAAACAGGGCAAGTAGGCAGCACGTGAGAAAAAACCATGAGCTTTAACAGCTGGTAATGTGCTGTGCAATGTGCCACAGAAGTACTTGTAAAGGAAGCATCCCTCCTTTATTTTATATCCCTCTGATAGAGGACTGCATGTACAGCCTCTTTGGCTTAAAGTATCACTCATCATTCTTAAATATGTGTTGAGCCTTTGTTTAAAGGTAACTTCCATACTGCAACTCTGCCTTTTACGTAAATTGTTTTATTTTTCCACACCTGCATTTTCACTGCCTTGCTCTTTCTATTTGTGAGGCAGAGCAAGAAATGTAAGCACTGGGGAAAGCTCTGAGAAGCAAGTTGTGCCTTTGAGTTTTATAAGATAGTATTTTCAACTATTTCCGTGAGTATCTGATCTCTCTTTTTTGTCTTCCCTCTGCCTGCTTTGACAGGGCAAGATGGGACTTCTAAATATTTTGTGCAGCACCATAAGTATTGCCATTAACTTGTTAACCACAGCCACAACTTCTGCTAGCTAGCCAAAACCCATCTAATGGCAGTTCAGGGGCAAGAACCGAGGACACCATGGGGGAAATGATGAGGTTTGTTTCAGTTGAGGCTCGTTTCTTCTCCTTTGTAATCCATCCAAGGACGCGGGGAAACCAAACCTTCAAAATGAAATAAAACTGCTGAAAAGAAAAACTGGTGTTTCCGCCCGGTTTCGAACCGGGGACCTTTCGCGTGTTAGGCGAACGTGATAACCACTACACTACGGAAACCTCCCTTGACCACACTTTCTCTGCGGCCTCCCTTAACTAGGCAGAGGCTGGGGCGGGGGGCCCGGAGCGTGCGCGAGGCGGGCAGGCGGCTCGCGGCCTGGCAGCAGCCCTGTGATGAGACTTCTACTCTGTAGATTCTGTGACCGGCACCGGCAGCACAAAGGCGGAGAGCAGACACAGGCGCCTCACACAGCCGCTGCCCAGGGGGCGACAAAAACGTCCTCCGCCGCAAAAATCTACGGCTCGTCCCTGGGTGGGCTCGAACCACCAACCTTTCGGTTAACAGCCGAACGCGCTAACCGATTGCGCCACAGAGACCCGATGGCAACATGCCTCGCCGAGTGGCTCCAGATGCTTTTACAGGCCAAGGCCGCAGTGGCCTCTGCGCACGCTCTCGCGGAGGTTCTGCTGCAATCTGCCTTGTATGTGGTTTCACCGAATCATTACTATAAAATTATGGTATAGTTTAAGTTGGAAAGGACCTCAGAGATCATCTACTTCCAATCTTCTGCCATAGGCAGGGACACTTCTCACTAGACCTTGCTGCCCAGGGCACCTTACACTGACCTTAAACACTTCCAGGGAGGGGGTATCCACAACCTCCCTGGGCAACCTGGTCCAGTGCCTCACTACCTTCATTGTGAGGAAATTCGCCCTTATATCTGATCTACCCTCTTTCAGTCTAAAACCATTAACCTTTGTCCTGTCACTACAAACTCTTGTAGAAAGCTTTTCTCCAGCTTTCTTGTTGGCCCTTTCCAGGTACTTCAGCTCCAACTAAAACCTATAAAGTTAATTACTAAATAATCACTAAAATGCAGCCATCTACAATGCAATAACGTGATGACTCCACAGTGACGCAAACAAATCACACCAAAGAAATACAAGTCACCTTCAGGTCCAAGACTGAGGGCAGAGGCTGGAGCAAGGAAGTTGTACCCTTGGTGGGTAAGGATCCGGTCAGGGAATACTTAAGCAACCTGCACAGACACAGAGCTTTGCGCTCTGATGAGATGTACCCACAATTGCTGGCAGATGTCATTACAGGACCACTCTTGATCACCTTTGAACAATCATAGCAACTGCAAGAAGTGCCCAAGGAAGAAAGCACATGCCACCTCCCTCTTCAAGAAGGACAAGAAGAATGTCATAGGGAACTACAGGCCTGTCATCCTCACCCTGTTTAGGAGTTAACTCTGAAAAGCATCTCCAGGTGTATCAAGGGCAAAGAAATAATCAGTATTAAGTGCAGTTTCACCTTGCATGATTAAGTGAGTGGCCTGGTAGATGAGAATACAGAGGATTTCAGTAAAGCTTTTGTCACTGTCTTCCTTAAGATCCTCCCAGAGAAGCTGTTCATAAATGGGATGATATCTGAGCAGACAGACAGATTGAAAACTAGCTAAAAGGGTGGCATAAAATGTAGTTTGAAGCTAGTACCTAGTGGTGTACTTGAGGGATCAATATTGGCTTCTATCTTGTTCAACACATTCAGTCATGGTCTGGATGATGGGGCAGACACCACCAAATTCAGTGGAGCGGTGCATATGCCAGAGAGTTCTACTGCCATCCAGAGGGACACAAGTCTGGAGAAATGGGTTGGCAGGAACCTCATACACTTCAATAAGGAAGAATGCAATGTTCTGCACCTGGAGAGAAGCATCCCCATGCACTGATATATTCTGGGAGCCTTCTAGCTGGAAAGCAGCTTGGCTGAAATGGACATGGGAGTCCTGACAGATACCATGTTGAACATGAGCCACCAAAGTGCCCTTGCAGCAGAGGAAAGATTTTATATCCTGGACTGTATTAGGAGAATTGTTGCCAGCAGGTCAAGGGAGGTGATCGTTCCCCTCTACTCAGCACTGGGCAGTCCATCCTGGAGTGCTGGTCCATTTCTGGTGTCCAGAACACAGAAGAAGCAGAGACATATTGTAGGGATACAGTGATGGGTCACAAAGATGATGAGGGGAATTAAACATTTTTCCTGTGAGGTAAAGCTGAGAGAGTTGGAACTGTTCAGTCTAGAGAAAAGAAGACTCAGAGGGATCTCATCCATGTGTATAAATACCTGGTGGGAGAGTACAGAAGAGAATGGAGTCAGGCTATCTTCAGTGGGGTCCACTGAGAAGACCAGAGACAATGGGCACAAGCTGAAACACAGGATTTTCCCTCTGAACATCATGAAACAGTTTTTCAATGTGAGGATGACTGAGCACTGACAGGCATAGATTGCCCAGAGAGGTTATGGAATCTCTAGCCTTGCTGGGGAAGGGCTTTCTACAAGAGTTTGTAGTGACAGGACAAGGGTTAATGGTTTTAAACTGAAAGAGGGTAGATTTAGATTAGATGTAAAGACAAAATTCCTCACAATGAGGGTGGTGAGGCACTGGACCCAGGTTGCCCAGGATGCCCCCTCCTTGGAAGTGTTTAAGGCCAGTTCCTTTTCAATCCAAACCATTCTATGACTTTAGGTTTCTATGAAATCAGGGGGCTTTGCCAAACAGGGGAAGGGGCTGTCCTGCTTCCCACTCAATTCTCCCATCTTCCAGTAGCAGAGTAAATACAAAATCTGCAGATGTGTCCACGTGGCAGCTGGGTTTCCATCAGCCGGTCTGGTCTTGCTATACTGCAGCAATGCTCAGGCTGAGCCTGCAAAAATTGAATAAAGACAAACCCAAACAGCCTCTCTGGGGAAAGTGACACCTGGCATGTGAATTTGGCTACATGGGGCTGGCCAGTGAGGTAGGAGAGTGGTAGAAATGGACCTGGGGATGAAGGGGCAGCAGCTGGCTTCTCAGCACTGCAGTGCTTGTACAAAACACAAGTTTTCCTGGGGAGAACAGGTGTGTGTGTGTGTGTGTGTCTCTGTGTGTGTGTGTGTGTGTGTGAAATGTGGAGAGTGAGAAGGAGGCTGCACCAGGGAGCCCAGAGGGATGCTAAACTCTGCCTTCAATGCTGTGTTTTGAGTTGAACTTGTACAGATGGAGCACAGAGACAGTAACAAAAATGAAGTCTGGGAAATGTGGGAAGGCATTTGAGGCAGTACTCTTGATTGCTCCATGGTTTTGTTCTCTTGGCTGCATGAAATGAAGACAGCATTTGAAAAACAGTGGTGTTTCCCCTGTCCTTTGCATTGCACTTCACATTTCCAGCTCTGATCCTGCTCACTGTTGGGGTTTTGTGAGGCTTTGGAAAGGGTGCAATGCTGAAGGAGACTGACAGTGATGGCAAGTGGCCCCACAACCGCATGTGTCTGTGCTGGGCATTTCGTGGTTCTATGGTGGTCCTATGGCTTTAAGTTTGTGAAACACAGTTCTAATGTTAACCAGCCAGTCCTAGGGGCTCATGGCCATTGTGTTCATGGTAAAGCATGATAGCTGTGTGTCACTTGACACTCATGTCTAGGAAGCAGGTTTTATTTTATTAGGAGACATTGCCATTGGAGTCCTTGCAGCTGAGGACTGAGCAGAGTGCATGAGAGGAGAGGAGGGATGAATGTCCCAAAAAATATTTACAGATTTGCTCTCCTAGACCTTTCCTCTTCAGTATGAAAGCAATTCGACAAAAGGATTATTTTGACTGGCTGTTCAAGATTTCCAGAGGAGGAGATTAATTTGCGGGAAGCCTCACAGTGCTACTGAAAAAGCTCACTGGCTTTGCACATTCTCCAGAGCTGCATAGCTCACTGTGTCAGGGTTATCTTCCTCAGACAGGAGAATGTGGACATCAAATAGCAGAGTATCGAGGGGAAGGGCTGGCGTCTGACAGCAGCTGAGGAAGTGCAGAAGTACCTGTGCCTGGGGAGCACTGGGCACAGCTGGGAGTTACAGTGGATGCAGGCACTGTTCCTGTAACTCCAGTCCTCCCCACCCCATTTTTAATTCAGCTTGATTGAGAAAATAAGCTATTTCAAGTGGGATTTGGTGGAGGTGTCCTGCATTGATTTTCCGCCCAGGTTTAGAGTGTTTTCTGATGGTATCAGCTGTACCTGTGATAGTGATCCTGTGTGTATCCTGCAAAAGAAGAGGGTGCAAGAGCTGCCCAGATATTTGGATCTCAAAGAGATATTACAGAATCACACAGGGTGGAAAAGGACTTGAAGATCTGGCTGGATGAGGCTCTGGCCAGCCTGATCTAGGGTGGGGTATCCCTGCCCATAGCAGGGAGGTTGGAACTGGATGATCCTGTGGTCTCTTCCACCCCTGACTGATTCTATAACTTCTTCCCAGTGAGGATGATAGGGCACTGGAGGGTGTCTGCCTGGGGGGTTTGTGAAGTCTCCTTTTCTGGAGATATTTGAAACCCACCTGGACTTGATCTGGGTGATCCTGCTGTGGCAGGGAGATTGGACTAGATGGTCTTTCAAGGCCTCTTCTGATCCCTGATGATTCTATGATTCTATGATTCTAAGTACAACCATTAACCCAACACTGACAAATCCCTGACTAAACCAGATTCCTAAGCACTATGTCTACACAACTCTTAAACACCTCCAAGATGGAGACTCCACCACTGCCACTGCCCTGGGCAACCCATTCCAATGCCCGATAAGCTTTTCAGTAAAGACATTCTTTCTAATAAGCAATCTAAACCTCCACTGATGTAACTTGAGGCCATTGCCACTTGTCCTGTCACTTGTCACTTTGTTGAAAAGACCAATCCCCACCTCTCTTACAACCTCTTTTCAGGTAGTTGTAGAAAGCTATAAGGTCTCCACTTAATGTCCTTTTCTCCAGGTTAAACGTCAGAACTTTGTTGTCGACCCTTCACCAGCTTTGTTGACCTTCTCTGGACACATTCTGGTACTTCAATGTCCTTTTTGTAATGAGGGACCCAGAACTGAACACAGTACTCAATGTGTGGCCTCACCAGTGTGGAGTACTGGGATAAAAGCATTTCCCTGGTCCCACTGGCTGTGCTGTTCCCAATACAGGCCAGGATGTCATTGGCCTTGGCCACCTGAGCACACTGCCTGGGTAAAGATATGGCAGCAGAGGTTTGCAGAGTTATTTTATCTCACTTTTACCAAAGTAATTTCCCAAACAGCAAAAACATTGCCAGAACCTCCTTCCCTCCTCCCTGTATTCCTAGGGATACAGAAAGATAGTATCTCCCACTACAAAGGATTTCTACTATGTGTGACTGCATTTACAACACTGTTGCTTTGCTGTGGCAAAGGGACAGGACTTCTTCCAGGTCTCTCATACACTCTTGTTTTCCTCTGGTTTTCCTTAAGCAGACCCCCAGAGTGATTTAAAAANTTCCTGTGTGACTTGATCTAGGTGATCCTGCTGTGGCAGGGGGATTGAACTAGATGATCTTTTGAGGTCCCTTCCAATTCCTAATGATTCTGTGATTCTCCCTGCACATCAAGAAATCAGCTCAGCAAGCACTGAAGTTAGTGTCATGGTTTGTTTTTCCAGCAAGGAGGATGGAGCTCTGATTTCTTCTGTGTGCACATGAGGAATAACACTGGAGCCAGCCTCAGCAAGAGAAGTTAACAGTCTGGGTTTCCAGCAAAGTGCTGGTGCTACCAGTGAGTGCCGAGTGGTGGCAGGGGACACCTGAGCATTGTGAGCGAAGTAGGTGTGAAGCTGCGGTGAAAGATGATGAGCAATGGGAAAGAAAAGAGGTGGAAAGCAAAGTTGAATGAGGAGAAAGTGAAGGCATCAGCATCCCATCCTTTGCAATCAGGCCTGCACAGGGTTTTTTTGGCATTATAGCAACTTCAGATATGAGCAACGTGATTCCTGCCCTCTTTTAACAAATTCCAAGTATGTGCCTAACTGAAGCCACCTTTGGGAAGCCAGTTTCTTGGCAAGTTGGAGGAGATCTCAGAGTAGGCTCATCTGGTTTTACTGACCCTTGTAAAAGCAATCCACAACTTGCCTGGTAGGTTTACAGTGGTGAAAATCAGTGTCTTGGGTTGGGTGACACCCCATTTGTCTGGAGTATTCCTGCATCAGATTCTCTTCCAGCAGACAAGGAATTACACCTCCCCCAGTCACTGTGGAGTAGAGTTCACTCAGGCGAGAGGAAGATGGGGCTGGGCAGAGCGGGATGTAGCAGCATTCAGGAAAGTCTATAACTGAAGTGGTCTTGGGAAAAGAGAGTAAGGAGGGTTTTTTGCTGGGTAGTTTGGGGAGGGGGATCTGACCACCTTCCTCCCTGGTACCCTTTTTTCCCTCCCTGCTTAGGGGTCTGTGTAGGTGTGTAGGAGAGGGATGAGATTCCACTTCCCCCTCACCTCCACCCCCTTTTTCCCCTGTAGTATGTAGATGTTTTGCTTTCTCTCTCCCTCTTTCTCTTCCTTTTTCTTTTTTTTTTCTTTCTGGCAACAG
>VZRI01012085.1:388439-419039 GCA_013397515.1 Upupa epops | reverse complement strand
AATCCCTTATCCAAGTCATTAATGAATAGATTGAAGAGGACTGGTCCCAGTCCTGATCCTTGGGGAATACCACTAGACACAGACCTCCAACTGGAATGCCTTGAGGATCTGTGTTCTGTGCATAGGTCTTTCTCATCAGCAGCTCCTTCCTTTCCATGCCCATGCCCAGGTCCTATTCATGGTCATGGCACTAGTTTCTGCTTGGACAATATTCCTCTTTTGATCCCATTCCATAACCACTTCTGGTTGATGGATTTTCCTTTTGAGGAGATTAGATACCACCCTTTAATACCATATATGATCCTGTGCTCAAGAGACTGCAAAGCATAACGTTTGATGTTCAAGTAAAGGCTATTTTGTTGGGGAAAAGAGAACATTCATTCTAATAAAGGCATTTGGCCTAATAAAAGCCCAGATCTCAATCTAGATACTATTTATGGCCTAGCTGTATGTGGGTGGACTACAGGAAAAGTGTCCTAGGAAGACAGCTGCCTTCTGATGACAGAAGGTCACAACCCACTATGTTAACAACCTGCTTCTTGGCCACTGCATTTTTATATATTTGTTTGTATCCAAAGTACTGAGAATTTTCCATATCTGATAGCACAGATGATAATAATTTGCATGATAGAGGGATTGGATAAAAACACTGTTGCATGTAAATGTGTTCCTATCGAACAAAATGGATTTCACAGCTTGGCATCTGCTGGGGACTCCTAACAGGCTCTGTCCAGTTCAGAGAGAGGTAACCAGTGATCTACATAGTTTGGGTGCTGGGTGGCAGTCAGCCTCTCCATGTGGTAGAGCACAGACAGACAGATGGGGCAAAATTTCTGAGGGGCTCAGACCAGTGAAAATGTTATTTTCATTAGTGTTAAATCATCATAGAATGGCTTGGGTTGCAAAGGATCTTAGAGATCCTTATTAAAGGTATAGATTTTTTACAAGGCTTTTCCCTGTCAGAATAGGGGCAAAAGGAAGTAGAGCAGTTGCAGTGGAATGTTTATAAATATGCGTGAGGTGGGTGTCAGGAGAATGAAGCCAGGCTCTTCTCAAGGTCATCTGGTGATAGGACAAGGAGCAATGGGTGCAAGCTGGAACAGAGGAGGTTCCATACAAATATCAGCAGGAACTCCTTCACAGTGAGGGTAATGGAGCATTGGAACAGGCTGCCCAGGGGGTTGTGGAGTCTCCTTTACTGGAGATGTTTAAGACCTGCCTGGACATGTTCCTGTGTGACTTGGTCTAGGTGATCCTGCTGTGGCAGGGGGATTGGACTAGATGTTCTTTTGAGGTCCCTTCCAATCCCTAAAGATTCTGTTATTCTAAGTGTGGACACTTTGGATGAGGATGCCTTCCAGTTATCTAACAGAAGCTGTGGGACTTTCTACAGCTGTCCAACACCATAGCTTGTGCTGCCCTGCCCTCTCTGTCATGGGGTTGAAGAAAAACATGGACATGGTCCAGCAATGTAGTTCAGCTGTATTAGGCTTTAGCTACTAAAATTGTGGTACAGCTGTGAAATCTGAGTCTATAAAATGCTGAATGCTGGCAGCTATAACTGTCTACCAGGGAGCTATTTGCAGGAAGAAGGATGCAGGATCCATCCCTGGCAGTGAAAGACCTTTTGTGCTTTCTGTGTGCACCCACAATCTCAGAGAATTTGTGTACTGCGTGTTCAGATATGGCACATGGATCAGGAGCTTTTGCTTGTGACCTGGACACTTGGGGGTCTCCTCACTGGTGAAGCCTATGGAGATATGACCAGGGAGGGTTCATATTGGAGACCATCAGTGTTATTGAGACTTGCCAATATTACTTTTCTTCCCAGTTACCTGTGTGGTAGTCAGGCACTTGGAGGCAATGACCTGATAGCCTATCTGGTCTCTTATAGTCTTTCTGCTATTCCATATAGCTAAAGAAATGCTCAGATGTTCTTCAGATACCAAGGTTGATCTTTTGCTCCTGTACAGGAAGGGCAGCAGAGCTTCCCATCTTATATATCCTCCTAGATCACAGACATATAATCTCTTATTTCTTTATCTTTCATCTGTATATGATAATTGAGAGAGTTAATGTCTGTGTTACCCTGATGGGGACCCAAGTACAGAGTGCTGCCACTCTCCTGTGAAACTATAGGAAGTGTTTCATGATTCAAGATAAGAAAGATCTTCATTTCCTCCTTCTGTGCTTGTACAGTTTTGCTGCCACTGAGGCTGCACTGTCCACCCTGACAGCCTGCTCAGAAAATGGACCAGGAAACCCTGGGAAGCATCGTTCTCCTTGCCATTGTCACCTTGATAAGCGTTGTCCAGAATGGTAAGACAAAAACAAGGATTTATTTAAGGGTTAAAAGGGAGCTGAAAGAAATTCAGAATAGTATATGGTGATCTGATCTGTGGCTTGACAGTCTTTGTTTGTAAGTCTGTGTGTACTTAGGCATGACTTTGGCTTTAGAAATGATCTTCTAAGCACATAATTTTACATACAGCTGCTGTAGTATTTTGGCAGTTGCATAGTCCTACTGTCTGATATTCTGGAGTGAGTTTGTTATAAATGTGTCAGCTAATGAAAGGACTAACATACTGAGGTACACTGTGACAATATGCATTATAATTTGATGACTGAGACCTCCTTTCCTGGCTAAAGTCCCTACTGTGGGCAGCCAGAGCTGCTCTCCAACTGGGGCCCTATTACAATGGGCGAGAACAGAGGTCCTAGGGTGCTGCAATGGGTCAGCACAGAGCTGGGCAAACCTGGAAAACTGCACCAACTACTCATAAGAGTTGATTTGGATTATTCGTGGGCAGACAACTCCCTTGCTTTCCTGCAGCTCCAGGTCTTACAGTCCAAATAATCTCAATTATCTGCAGTCCCAAGAACACTGTGCATTTCTTGCAATGGAGAAGTTTCCTTTTCCAGCTCATATTCAGACCTTTATGATGCCTACTTTTCTTCAGGTTTTTAAAATAACCCAACAAATTTTCACTTGTCTGATTTTAACCCACTCAATCATCATATCTTGCAAATACTTAGCCATTTTAGCAGGAAATTCTGCTCAGGACTCACTCCAGAAAATGGAGTGATTTTTGCCCTGGCTGCACTGAGATCTTCCAGGTTCAAGAAGAGGTAGCAGTGGGATGGGGGATTCATGCAAATGCTAGAAACTACCTGTGGAAGCTTCTTCGTACAAATGGGAGGTTCCCACTGAGCACAGGTCCCATGTTTGCTCCTAGGAAACGGGCTAATCTTGGGCTGCTGCAGAGAGGGGAAGTGGTGAAAGCCTCACCATAAGCCCAGCTGCCAGAGACTGAAAAAAAAGAGATGTGGACTGTTCAGTTTCAACAGAGGCACTAGATGCCACATAATTTAACCCAATGCTGTTTTCTCATAAATGCACAAAATGTGTCACATTGAGATCAGATCACATGCTGCAATCAAAAAATGTGTTCAATATACATTTCTTGCTATTTAACCAAATAGCTTGATATGTGGGGTATTTTTCTCTCACTCTGAAATGGGCATTTGCCTTCCAGCCTGACATATGCTTTCATCTCATGGAAAACTGTCCGTGAGATTATTGACCCAGCTGCTGCAAACGGGAAGTATGATTCTTGGCAGAGAACTCAGCCATGAATGGCACACAGCTTTTAGCTGTGATTTCAGACCTCGTATCACCTGATTTCCTCCTTGCAAGCTTTCTGTCCAGGAAGAACAGGCCTGCAACAGGAGCAATTGCTAAGGTAGTAGAAATGCTGTCAAGGGATGTCAGTTGTACTGAACTCTTGCTATGGCTCTGGTTCAGCACTTGGGTATCTGCTTGACTGTCTTTAAATAAGTGGAGGCAGTGCCACATAAATTCATACACTTTTCTGCTTCTGGTGCAGTGGTAGAAAACAGTTCTGGTGAATGCTGCTATTCCTGAAGCTGGATGTGGGCTACTCCAGTCTGACATCCATTTACTGTCCCTTTGTCATGTTGGGAATCTCTATACACCACAGAATGACTCATGTGGCCGGATGCCACTGAGTCAGAGATGTTGCAATTCAGCAGCTTTTGGGGCAAATCAGTAGTAATTTCTGAGCAGATTGAGATGAAGTAAGCAAAACAAAGTCAATGGAAAGAAGGGGCAACCTGCATGTTTGAAAGCATTCATCAGGTTGGAGCATCAGTGAAGTTTTTGTTGGAATGAACTTGTGAAACAACCAGGTTTAGATTGAACTCTTGCACATTAACTTTGCCAGAGGGGAATGCAGTGGTTCAGGGTTCTGAACCACTGGTGCAGACCTGGAATCTCAGGGTATCATCTCCTGATGAGACTGAGTTGAATTAAACACCTGAATTTCGGTCCTGCTCCATTGACTCATCACATGCCACTTTGTGAAACACTCTTACCTTGGGGTTCAGAGTGATCATCAGGAAATATCATCAAGACACTTTGTGCTGTAGTCTCACATTTCCCCAGTGGCAGGTTAACAGGACCCCAACACTTCTGCAGTAAGGGTCACTCGTGGATGTGATATGTCAGTTCTGCTCTGGTGCCTTGCAGAGCTTAAGACTGTCCAAGCCTCAGATGCCACGACCTGCCTCTTGGGCTACCCCTTGGGAAGATTTTGGAAGTCTGCAAGGCCTGTGATGTTAACACTGCCACACAAAATGTGGGAGACAACTTCAAGGAAAAAACCCATTTCAAGTGGGAGGCTCTACTTCTCCATATGATGAAATGCTGGGTTCCCATCTGATTAATTGCCCTCGACTTGTGCATTAAATTGTAGAAAGGTTTAGGGTGGAAGGGACCTTAAAGATCATCTAGTTCTACCCACCTCTGCTGTGAGCAGGGACACCATGTAGTCCCAAGGAAATGTACCCACTGTGGTGGGCTAATCAACCCAGGAATTTTTCACTGGCTAAGAGGTGGACATCTCGTGTGAAGTGATTGTCTAAGCTCTTTCCCAAATCTCTGGAGAAAGTTCAGTACCTCACTTGGGAAGTTTCTATCATGCCAGAACCTCTCAGAATGATAGATTGACCTCTGAGGTGCCTTTCTTCTCTTTCTGTCACCCACTGTTTACAAAAAGTAAACACACATCTCCCCAACACTCCTCTGAATTAAGGTGAGACAAAGCCTGTTCCTCATCCATCATGCAGGTGTGCATGATAACCCTGTCTCTGTCCTTTGCCTTACTGCCCAGTCCTTTAACCAAGTTTGTAATTTATCAATTAGATGCCAGTGTGTTGAAGAATACCTGCTCTGCTTTTATTTGCTTTTACCACTGGTGTTTTCTTTTTGTGGAGGTGAGGGTGTAGGGACCTTGGAACAGGCTGCCTGGGGTGGTTGTGGAGTCTCCTTTTCTGGAGATGTTCAAGACCCGCCTGGATCTATTCCTGTGCAACTTGGTCTAGGTGATCCTGCTGTGGCAGGGGGATTGGACTAGATGATCTTTAGAGGTCCCTCCTGATCCCTGATGATTCTATGATTCTATGTCAGAGATGACAAGAGATTCCAGGACAGATAGATGCCCAGACCTCCACCCTCAACCACCAGCATCCCTAGCCCTGCCTGGCTCTGCTCTGAGAGGCTGTGCAACAGGAGCATTACCATGTCCAAGCATGTCCAAGCTCTAACCCTTGGTGACCACTGTCACATTGGACTTTTTTCAGCCTGATTGTTCTTGGTATTGTGGAGTCTCTCTGCAGCAGCAGACAGGAAGATACATAACACATAGCTTACTCTTGGCTTTCTGTGAAGTTGTGGCATCTTCTAGTGCTTTCACACACATGCTAAAAGGAAGGGAGAAGGTGTGCTACATAGCCTGGTGAGCCCTTGCAGTCCTGGACCTACAGGAAATGGTTTCCCGTCTCTGTAGCAGTGTACTTGGCAAAAAAAATGTCATTCAACCTGGTCTTCTTCAACTAACTCTTCTTAGATTATGTAAACATATGTCAAATGCTGGAGTGGAGGACAGATGGAGACGCTGAGAGCTCTTGGCGTCTGTGTCTGAGTCCTCTAGGGACAGGTCCTCCAGGAGCCAGCCAGTGTACTGTGCTGCTGGCAGCATGTCTGCAACCTGGCTCAGCGTGGGGACACTGTTTTTAGTTGGAGAAAGGCTGTATGAACCCAAGGAATCACTCAGTAACAGAAGGCTAAAAACTCAGTGGCTTTTATTGATGGCAATGGAAGTATAAAACATGTACTTCCTGCACCAGGGAGGAGGAAAAAGAGGTAACATTTATTGTGTTAAAAGTATTTTATTATTATAATATCTTTCCAAATGGGTTGTCTTTTATATCTATCTTTGGTTAATATTCTATAGGCTATAGTTATTTGAGTACAGGGAGATGGGACACAGGGTAACACATAGCTTGCACCTTGTAGCTTGTCAAGGCTCTGAACTGGTGCATGTAGACACGAGTGATGATGTCTGGTTTAGTGTCATCAGACAAAATGTGTTTGTTAAGCACATGATACATTATCTTGAGGTACTGCTTTTCTATAGCTAACACCCCGACACAGTACTGCTGCTTGAAAGGAGGATGCCCACAATGTGGGGACACAGAAAGCAGCTGTTGGATTCCAGTGGGCCTTCTGGAAAATGAACCAGCCCTGCAGGATGTCCCTGGTTTGACAAATTGGTATCAATAAAAGTGAGGTTGTCTTGGCTCCCTGCTCTGCTAGAGAGCGAGGTTTAGGTTTGGTAGCCCTCACTGGAGAGCTTTGTTCCCACTGGGGGCTCAAAGGACCAAGCTGGGACTGTTTCTGCAGCAGATCAAGGTGCAGGCTGCCAGAAGTGCAGTGTGAGGATGAAGTAGGGCTCTGAGGTGGGACCCTCTGGCCAGTTAATACCAACATGTGGAGATGTCTGAGGTTGCATCCCACTGCACCCTTGCACAGTGAGTTTGATTATACCTTGATGACAGAACAAGCACACTGCCCACATCTGGCATGTCCACACAGCCTTGTACTTTCCTGCTGTCCATCTTCAATGCTCATGAGAACAGAGCTGAGCCCACAAAGCCCAGCTCCTGCAACATCTCAAATGACATCTCAGATCAAACTTTGTGTTTTTTAACAGCTTTCTTTGCTAGCAAACTGGAGCATGAAAGCAAACACTGCAACGGCAAGGGGCTCCAGCGGGCAGGATCCTCTGCCTTCGACCGGGTCTACACTGCCAAGTGAGTACACAAGCCCCAAGAAGCTGGTGGGGGCAGAGCTTGGGTTCATCTCTCTCTTTGTTAGGGTAAAATTCAAAACTTTTTATGGTCCCGACTTTGCTTTGCAGTCCTATTACTGTGTACATTGCGGTGGCACTTAGACCCACGTTTCTTCAGTGTGTTTGCTGGTGTCCCTACATCCTCTAGATGATCTTTTGAGGTCCCTTCTGATCCCTAACGATTTTATGATTTTATGATCCTTTCTGGGCACCAGCTGCTATATTTATGTTGGCATTGCAGCCCTTATGTGTACTATGTCCCTTCATTTGAGAGCCTGTTCACCTGGTAGTAGTTATTAAAAAGTGTGTGGCCAGTAGGTCTAGAGAAGTCATCCTCCCCCTGTACTCTGCCTTGGTGAGGCCACATCTGGCCACAAGTGTGTACAGTTCTGGGTTCTCCGATTCAAGACAGACAGGGAACTACAGAGTCCAGCACTGGGGGCCTGGAGCACCTCTCTTAAGAGAGCCCTGGGATTGTTTAGCCTTGAGAAGAGAAGAATGAGAGGAGACCTGATCCACACCTATAAATGCCTGAAGGGTGGCTGTAGGGAGAATGGTGCCAGACTGTTTCCAGCTGTGCCCAGTGACAGGACAAGAAGTAATGGGCACAAGCTGGAACTCAAGAAGTTTCATTTAAAAATAATCTTCTATACAGTGGAAATCACCAAACTCTGGAATAGGCTGCCCAGAGAGGTTGTGGAGTCTCCTTTGCAGATGTTGAAAAACTGCCTGGATGCAGCCCTGTGCAAGGTGCTTTATGCAGTCCTGCTTTGTTGGGGCTGGGGTGTTGAACTCAGTGATATCGGGAGATCCCTTCCAACCCTGATGATTCTGTAATTCTGTAACGCTGTCAGTGTGACACAAGCACTGCCACTGTCCCAAGGGTACTTGGAAGGAAAAAGACATTGAAGAGACACCAGCTTGCTGAGGAGATTGTACAAAGCCCTCACCTGTGTCCCCATGTACCTCCCTCATCACACAGCTCTCTGTTCCTCTGCCACATCAATAACTCTTGTCTTTGACATCCTTTCAGAAAGAACAGAAGGAAAATGAATTCAAACCAAGAAGAGACAAGAACATAAGATATTTTTAATTACCCATAAAGTACTGCTTGAACCTAGATTGGACATCCAAGTGCTGCCCTTCACAGTTATGCAACCTCTGCCAAGGGCAGAGTGCTCGCCTCTCAGAAAGCAGCCCCATCCAAAAGAGGCAGGTGAAAATTGTTCCCATTCCCCTGCAAAGAAACATGTTCACTGTCAGACACTCCTATTTGCTCGGAGGTTTTCCTTTTACTGGTGGCACTTACTTGATTAATATTACTTAATTACAAAGATTTTCCAAGCCACTAAAGTACACAGCAGGTTAGAGGAGGGAAGAGGACTTCACAGTTGACCAGGCATGTGCAGCCCAGGGCAGTTTGTTTTCCTCACCAGGCGGGACAAAGGGATTCTTTATCCAAGTGAGGACACAAGGAAGCAGCCTCTCTGGGTGAGGAGACAGGTTGAGAAGTCTCTCACTGCTAACAGTCCGCTCACAGTGGCACTAGCATATACCAAATTCACACACCACTATCCTTTGCTGGTGAAACACATTGATTTTGATTCTATTTCCCCATGTTTTGATTGCTGTCTTACAAATTCCTCTCTAGCCAGAACTGCGGACACGCATATCCCACGTTTCTCGCTGTGCTTTGGTGCGCTGGCCTTCTCTGCAGCCAAGGTAACGGTCATTTCTTCTCACCTTCATCCTTGTACTTCTTTCAGTGATTACACACTTCCAGTCACCAAATCCTCCTGTGGGAACCTGCCTCACTCAGCTATCTTGCAGCTACACTTGCTGCTTCTTTAGCAGCACACCCCTCGTGTGGTTTATGTCGCCAGACAAATTTTCAAATGTGATTCAGGACAGCCCGAGCTGGGGACATTCCCCATGTGGACATTCAGACAAGGTGCCTCTGTTTGGGATAGAGGGTTTAGTACTTGGGTACTGGATGCCACATTATTCATCCTCAGGACTGGAATTTGGCTTATTTCATTAAATTGCCAGAACTGCCAGTCCTTCCCAGCACTGAGGACAGCCCAGGGGTATGATCCGCTTTCATGACATTTTCTACCTGAAGTTGAGTTCTTTGCTGAGGAAATGGCCTGAAATTGTGCCAGGGGAGGTTTAGATTAGGCATTAGGAAAAATTTCTTCACTGAAAGAGTGGTGAAGTATTGGAACAGCTTGTCCAGGGAGGTGGTGAAGTCACCATCCCCAGACATGTTCAAAAAATGAGTAGATGTGGCCCTGGGGGACATGATTTAGTGGACATGGTGGGGCCAGGCTAATGATTGGACTGGATGATCTTGTGGGTTGGTCTCTTTGAACCTTAATCATTCTATGATTCTATAATTCTGCTCTTTCTGGAGGAGTATCCTGACCAAGAGTAGAGGGGTATTTGGTCACAGTTGAGGGGAAAGCTAGAATTAGGGGGAAATGTCCCTTTTTATGTCCCAGAAATGAGTACTAGACCATAGTACGGTCCTCCACCTGCTCCTAGAGAAGTCAGTCTATTGGCTGCCTTTTATTTCTTGTGAAGATAGTGCCTAAGCCAGCACTCCCCTTCCTGAACCCAGCACTGAGTTTCAGGCAGGGATGAGCGTGTGTTCTGCAACGGGCACAGCTGTGGGCACGGTTATACCAAAGTCTACAGACTCCAGAGAGGGTGCAAGGCAAATGCTGTGTTTCCCACAGAAAGGTCTCTGTCTCAGTAACAGTGCTTGTCCCAGAATCCAAGGCTGCAGGTTCCCATTTCCTACACTGGGATGGTATGTACAGTGGGGCCCAGGGTGGTGTTTGTAATGCTTCCTTTTACCTTTTACCAAGCTCCTGCTGCCTTTGCTGGCCTGATGTACTTGTTTGTGAGGCAGAAGTACTTTGTGGGCTACCTTGGGGAAAGAACTCAGAGGTAAGGATTTGCAGAGCTTCTTTACAAAATCTGGGATGCAGAAACAGCACAGCTGGATGCTGACACTTCTACCAGCACAGCCATCAGAACGGTGCTGCCGACAGTGGCTACTCCCATCGGGTAGCATAGGAAAACCTCCTTCTTCTGGGTGCCCAGGAGGAGCTGATGGAGATGTGAGAGGTTCAGCAGCACTGAGGTCATGAAAGCTGCAGGAATAGAGTGGCTGAGAACAGCTGCAGCAGCTCCTGCTCACAACCTCTGCAAACTCACACATTTACATGTTTTTGCTGCTATTTGAACATGTTTATCCTTTTGTACTCATAAAGTTCATCGCACAGGCTTGTTCCACAGCCTGTCATGTCTGAGAAAATACGTAAGTCCCTTTGAACAGTTAGCCTACACTAATCACAGGATGCCAAATCCAGATCCAAATGGATCCTGGAAACAGCATTTAAGATCTTGCAGCTGCCTTGCAATGCAAGACAGACCTAAAATCTGCTCCCTCAATCTCAGTATTCAAGGTCTTTCAACTGGTCTGATAGCAGAGTCCAAATTCTCTTGTGTGAGGTTGTGTACTTTAATGAGTTACTTCCCTCCTTTGTGTTTCCTCAGCACTCCCGGGTACTTCTTTGGCAAGCGGATCATTTTGTTCCTGTTCCTCATGTCACTGGCTGGAATACTCAACTACTATCTCATCTTTTTTTTCGGAAGTGACTTTGAAATACACATAAAAACAGTAACCAGCGCAATTTCTCCATTGCTGCTTATCCCCTAGCAGCTCCTCTAGCAGCACTGAGGGGTCAGTGTGCTTAATATATCAGGATCCAGAATCAGCCATAATTCACCTGCTTAAGAAATGAACCCATAACCCTTTTATATTGCTGTAAATCTCATGCTTGATGGGCTTTGTAGTTTGACTCAACCTTGCTTTTTCCTTCAGTAAAAAGATTTATTGTCAGCATTCAGCACACCCAAGGAATGGTAACAACTTCCACTTCGCTGTTCATAGAGTCTTATCCCTAAAGTGCAGCTTGCAAGGTGATTGCCTGGCTTGGAAGGGACACTGGATGCTTGCTTCATACCTGTGTGGTACTCAGCCTTTGTCCCAAGACCCAGGAGCCTCCCAGTGTCATTCCTGACAGGTGGTTCCCTCAGTTACCCTGATGTATGGGTATAGCCTTCTGCCAGCATCCTGCATGCCCCCGCCCATGTGGAGGCATGGATCAGCTTCTTCATCTGCCTTTTACCTCCCACTTGTTGATGACCCAGCTCCCACTGCTGCAGAAAAGCAGCAAATTTGCCCCCGTCTGGTCTTCCTTGATAAAAATTCATGTGTGTAAAGCTCCCAACACTGATCTCATTTACACTTCAGCCTTTTTGATGTCCCAGAACTGTGGAACCCTGATCTTGTGTAAATGAGGACCTAGTGTATTGACAGTAGGACTGGTTTTGTTTTGCTTGGCTCTGTTTAATAAAATGCTTTTAAAGGAGCTCTTATGTTCTTTGCCTGGTGCATGGTCATGATGCAGCTGCCGGGGGGCAGGCAGGCAGGGGAACAGCATTGGGCTCTCTGTGAAAGGAGAGCTGCTCTGAGCATGGTCTTGCAAGGACACGAAACTAACTCCCTCCTTATTAGCAAGCTCAATTTTCTGCCTCTGTCTCTAGCAATGTGCCCTACAAGTCCATGCTGATGAGTGGTTTGGTTACAGGAGTGGACCAAGCAGGCAAGCAGGCCAGTGAAGTCTTTTCCAGCATTGCTACACTATGAGTGCTTAAGCTCTTAATCATAAGCTCTTACCACATGCAGAATGGATAAAGCTGTGTTTTATGTCTCCTTTGGGAGGGAGAGACTCCTTGTTATGTGAGAAGACAGTTTGCAGAGCTGTTGATAAAAGCAGGTGCAGAAAGCTGCCAGCCTTTGTAGCACACCAAGGCTGGTGGGTGTTGTTCCTGCCACATGAGTCAGAGACGCTTGTGCTTTCCTCTGTAGCTGACCATTCACACTGCCAAAACAGACATCTTCCTTTCTTATCTTCCATAAGAAGTTTGGACATGAAAGACTGGTGACAAACATATGCATTGCATGGTGATCAGCTAATAAATGCTCCTGCTGCTTAAAGCAGGTAATGAAAAAAATACAATCTAACTTCCTAACCTGTCTTAATAGCAGATGCCCTGTAGGATCAGCTCACCAAGGAATGGTAGTTTCTCAGGAGGAGAGGGGTAACCCCTGTGGCCAGTTACAGAGTTCTTCTGCACTGCTGGTATGAGCAAGGCTCACACTGTCACAATCATTGCCCAGTTCAGAGAAGCAGATGCTTCACCACACCGCAGTCCTTGCTCTCCAGTCAGTCTGGTCTCCCTGAGGTTTGAGGCTTCTTTATGAAGGCCGTCACTTGTAGGAGGTGGCTCTGTCAATGCTATGTTGGAGACCCTTGCAGGTCTCTCCAGCTTGATGAGTCTCCCCTTGTGCCTTCTTGTCTTCTGTAGCAAGAAGCAGCTCACTTGACTTCCTTCTCGTGCCTCCTGCTACCATTAAAAGAGGTGCTCCACCAGCCAACTACAAAGAGCAGATGATTCAAATGTCTATCTTGTGTCAGATAATATATCCCATCACGCTCAGGACTCTCTGTTGACTCAGTGGTTGGTTTCTACATAGATGTAGGTAATAATTTATTTTGCAAGAATATCTCCTACTTATTTCCTCAAACCGTTTTGGTAACTAAAGAGATGAAAATGTCTGGGCAAAGTCTATTTTCCATCTGTCTATAAATGGGACTGGTGGCAGTATCAGGCAAACAGAAGGTCCATAAACTGATCTTAATGTAAATTCTCTGTGAATGTCACGCTGTGTTTTCCATGTTATGGGAAAACCTTGTGGTTGCATTTGCCTTCCCACTATTTCTATGGAAGGAAGACAATGTCAGTGCTATCTGGGCTTTCCCCACTATGTGAGAGAGCTCCAGTTTTTCCTTTCAGCACCTTAGTCTGGGTGGTACAGTTGCTGGCACATTGCACACCAACTACTCAGGAAGCTGCAACCCAGGTGGGTTGACCTTTAAAGGTCCCTTCCCACCCAAATCATCCTATGATTCTACAGATCCACACATAAAAGCACATATGGTGCTAGTGCATACTGGGGTCACATACCCATGAACCTACTAGAACCTACTGGCACTAGATATGAGGGCATGGATGGTGGCAAGCTTTGGGGGCCAGCACCCATTTTTGGTGCAGAGCAGAGCATGGCATCTCTCGGTCAGGAGCTGGGGCTGTATACAAACAGCTGTTGCTTTCCCATCCTGCTGATTGCACCAGTGCTGCTAATTGTCCTGTTTGCTGTGTTGCCAGCCTGTGGCCTTTGGTTCACGAGTGGTGCCCTGGCTCCTTGCAATATCAGGCCACCACCAGATTGCATGGTTATTCATGCACTGAAATCCCAGGAACACAAATCCACAAGTCTGTGTGTATATATGCACAGACACGGCGTGTTTGCTTAGCATATGTGTGTGTGTGTGTATCTAGTAGGTGCTGAGTCATGTGGATGCTCAAGGCTTTCCAGTGCAGGCAGGGAAGCAGGCTGCTCAGGCAGCAGCCCTCTCGCAGCTTGCAGGCTGCGTGCATCAGACTGCTGGAAGCCGGGTGATTGCAGGATGCTTTTGATTGCTGACAAAGGAGTGGAGCACATACAGAATCCCTGCCAGGGGAAACACAGCTGCTTCCGTACAGCACTACAACCCTCTAGTGGAAATTTGGTCCTATCGGCATGCAGAGTGTTTCTGGTCATGAGTTGAGCCCTTCATTTGAGGTTTGAAGCTTGATGGTGATGCACCGGCACCTGCACTTCTGCAGAGAGGTGTTGCTGCTGTGAATGTTGTTTTTTATTATTCTGGCATGTAGAGGAGCCCTGGTCCAGAAGCACCACCCAAATCCTACCTGTCACAAAGTGAGCAGGCTTACTTAGGGGCTGAATAAGCAGGTCACATCCAAGTGGGATAAGAAATCTGTGTGCACCACTCACAAGCATTTTCTGTAGTATTTCCAGGATTCCCAGTTTACCAGAAGTTGCAAAATCAGCTTATGCAGTATCAGCTTGGTCTGAGTCACATCTTCACCAGGTTTAGCCTGCAAATGAGCCTCTGAGGATGGAGAGGGCAGTTCTGCTGGTGTAGGGCAAAGACTGGCTCTGTGCAGCTTCTTCAGCTCTCACCTGCTCTGAGATTATTTTCTTCTATCAGAGCAGCTAGTTTAGTGTTCACAGAGTTCTTTAAATGCCCTGGGGTGCTGCAAAGCACTGAGCACTGTCTCATGTGTATGCTCTGTCTTGTGGAGTCTGCAGCTGGGAGCAGGATTAGGCCATGCATGGAATGCTTGGGAATAGTCCAGTCTTTACAAGTGAAAGGCCAGTACAGAAAGAGCACAGTGGCAAAACCATACTGTGAGAGATTTCAAATTAGTCTCATGTCCCAGCCAGAGTGAGCAGGGTGAGCATTCCCATGGAAAAGTCCCTTGGTGAGCTGCAGAGCCAAGCAACACCTGCCCAGCATCCTTGCAGAAGATGTCCTGACACCTCAGATGGGGAAGGATCTTAGAGGCTGTGATGTTTCTTTGAGGCAACCAGGGCACATGTACAAGCTTCACTGTCCCTTGAGGTAATGAAGACTGCTGTCCCCAGAGCTGTCAGGAAGGGTACAGGGCACATCAGCTGTGTCTCTTCTCAATGCAGTTCAGAGCCTTAGGATTGAGAAGCATCCTCTGCACCACTAATTGTCTGCAGCAGACAAAGAGCTACTTTTAGTGGTGCTGCTGAGAATGCCAGGAAAAGGCATCTTGTAGAGAGGAACAACTCAAGATGGTGCCTGACCTCTGTCCCTCAGCATACCTGCCCTGGCAGAGGGAGGCTGTGAGGGGGAGAACCTCAGCACCATTCTATCCATCCTGCCTACCACAGCATCTTGCTGCTGCCAGTCAGCATGAAAAGATAGGAAAGTGGGCAAAAGTGAGATTCCTGCCCCAAAGGACAAACAACCCACACAGCAAGATATTTTTCCCCTTTGGAAGAGAAATAAATAACTTTTCAATTTCAGTTGTGAGGATCTTCACACTGTGAGATGATTTCATCAGACAGTAGAACTCCCGAGGCTTTGTTCTGGCTTCCTGCTGAGCTGCTCAGATACTGTCTGCTGGGCATTTCCCACTCATCCCTGGGGAAGGGAACCAGACATCAGTGGGCCAGCCATGATGTGGGGTGTGGAGAGCAAACCGGGTGTGGTTTTCATGTAAAAAAATAGAGGCATGATGGCATTGCTGTGGAGATAAACCTAGGGCACTGCAGTGCCATGTGTGCCATGTGGGAACCGGCAAGGACTCTGCAGGCTGTGACCTCGCACGAGCCCAGGGGATGCTTCAGGACATTTATGAGAGGGGCTGCTGCCTGCTGCTCTGCTATTTGCCACCTCTTGTATGAGCACATGGTTGATTTATTGTTCCTGTGTTTTCCCAAGAGAGTGCCACTGCTGCCTTCATCCTTGAACAATGTTCTCTGTGCTTTTGGCACAGCACTTCAGAGAGGACAGGCTGACCCAGCAAGAGTCCCCTCAGTGCTCTGGGATTAATCAGAGCAACATGATGTCTCCTGGTTGGATGCTTCGTGCTTTCCATTTGTACTCCAGCAAAGGAATTTCTATTCAAAAGGCAGTGCCAGCCATCCCAAGATAGGAAGGCAGAGAGCATGTCTCCAGCAGCAGCTCTGGAGCAGCAGTCCTGCTACTGCAATATCCCTGTGCTATCCCACCTCCGTGAGTACCATGTACTCTTGCTGGTGAACAGAGGCTAGTGGACAGATTCACTTCTTTCTCTGAGACTAGACAGCTGCAGCCAAAAACCAAAGCAGGCAATCATTTATCAGAGTTTAAGTGACGGCTCAGCCTACACTATGTTGCTTAAGAGTATATCTAGCTGTAAAGAGAGTGCTGAAGAATAGAAGATAAAAGTTTTCATGGTATAACACCAATAATCAGTCCACGTACTCCTTCTCCTTGCTCCCATACAGCTTCCCAAACATCCCCTTCAGTGCAGCCTCACTAGTTCACTCATGCATCCCTTTCCGTATTTGTTGTTCTCTCTGTATCCTTGCATCTGATCAACGCACTTGTTACTGGAGCTGTCTGGTAACAAGTGCAGGGGGCTGATCTGGCTGAAAACAGTTTCCCCTCCCCCCCCCACCATTGCCACAGGTGAGGACCCTAACAGAAATACTTGTGGAGGCTCTGTCTGATGTAGATGTTTTGCTGATGTATTTGTTAGTCTAGAAGCACTCTTACAGGTCTTCCCCTAATTCACAAGAAGTTGCCACAGAGTCACCTGGAGTCAAACATCTCCCCATCCCTCCTCATACTGTCACTGACTTGATATGGCATCCTACACAGTGCAGAAAACATGACTGCACCTGGATTCCGCCAGGCTTGCAAACTCTGCTGCAGGCCTCTGACAGCGCAGACCCTGCCCATGCCATATGAGTGACACAGATCCCTCACGGAAAATGGCAGCAGGAAACTCTGTTCAGGCATGTTAGGAGGACCAGAAACTCTTCCAGTTGTTCGTTGTCCCACCCAGTACTGATTTAATGGCTCCTGGGTTGCCATGTCTCAGGAAAGTACTTCTATTTCCCAAGCAGGGGCTTAAGTTTGTGGTTTTGTTTTGGGTTTGGTTTTTTTGACTGAAGTAGGAACATTTAGCACTTCAGATAGGGCTTTGCTGCTGGCAGCACAGTCTCAGCTCAGACTTAAAGAGGTTGTTAGTTAGACACCAGCTCCAGCCCCCTGGCACAAGTGAGATGTTTCTGTTTGCATGCAAGTCCCTCTGCCTTGGAAACAGTGTTTTGTGAAAAGGCAGAAATTAAATGCAGAAAGATATAAAACCAGGGATACACCTCCAGCCTTCCCCACCACAGTTCTCACCAGTGAGATGGACTGAGCGGGCAGGCAGTTTGATCCCATAAGGTGCCAGGAAGTTCCCAATCTATATGATCCACTACTTCTCTGTGGGACTGTACACACCTCCCTGAGCCCAGCATTCCCCAGATGCTGCAAGCATGGAGCTCAAGGCTTAACCATGGCTGTTCCTCAGCAGTACCTAGCTCCAGCATTTCACTGGAAAACAAACTTGCAAGAGCCTGTCCAGGTCTCTGAGGTGTGGTGTCCTGCATTACCTCTCACTCCTCTGTGTGCTGCTCCAGTGGTCTGGATCACTCCCTTCCCTCTACATCCCCAGATTCCTAGTGACACTCTGGTTTTCTCCCTGCACTTTGTGGTCTGAGGAAGCTGCCAGCTGGAAACATGTCAGACAGCCACACTTAAAACCAAGGGACCCCTCCAATGCCATGTTTCCAGCACCTATCAAGCCCAGGGCATGATGTCCTGGATGTTTGCTCTATGGGGATATGGAGATGCTCATCAATGTGGCTGTGGACAGACAGGACCCTCTGACAGCTACAGAATGTTCAGGGCTGCCCCAGGTTAACCTTTTGCACTGCTAACGAGTGTGAAGGGATCTGGTCAGCTCTCCCACAGGCTGCCGTCACAGGAATAATGAGTGGCAAGTGAAGGTCAAGAAGTGAGGTTGCATATCACATGACCAGGCTGTGGTTTCACACACCACTGAGCACATTTCATAGCTTGCAGGCACTGGAAGGAGGTGGCTCAGAACAACCTGAGGTTTTTCCAAGCCTTACTGTCCCAGTCCTGGTTATAGTCTTTCACCTTTACTACAGCTACAGCATCCAGCAAATCTTTATCTGAGCCACTCCACCCCTCAAATGGCAGAAGACCACTTTCTTCTCTGGGCTACAGTGGTTTGCAGACAAACTCTTAAGAGTTCAGAGCTGCTGTAGGGTTAATTGCAGGGTGGGAAGCAAAGGGAGCAATCTTTGCCTTGGCTGTGAGTTGTGTACAGCTTGGTTGCACTTGGATGACACCTGTGTAGTTACGGAGTTGGACTTGAAATTAGTAGTGTCATCCTGTGCAGGTTCAAATGCTTCTTTTAAATGCAGACAGAAATCATAGGAGCCTGGGGAACATCATTGTGTGTGGCCTGTTAGATCCATTCACAGGGATCTGCTCTCAGACAACATCAGAGGCAGGACTATATCAAAAGTTTTTGGGTTGACTCAACGTTTTGATGAATTCTTGCTCCCAGCTAATTTTGTGATGGCTCTCCACCAAGCAGACCAGTTCAGAGACACCCTGCCAAACCTGATCCCTTGTCAAACAATTCAGCAAATGACTACAGGGTGGTACAGAAGGGTTTTACTCACACAGCATGAAAAATCCAGCACTGTAAGTGAAAGAAAGATTAGTCTGCAGGCCCTCTAACTGTAGGAGGGCAGAGCTTATTCTCATCCTCTACCACTAGATGATCATTAGTCATGCACAGACCTCAGCCTGGACAGAGCATCAACCTTGTCCATGGCTTGCAGTGCAGCAGTTTCCTCCTGATGTTTCCCAGGGTAGTAGACCTCTCTGCTGCCCCAGGGCATAGTCCAGTCCTTGCACCTGAGCTATTGCACAGCTGCAGCCCTAAGTGCAGAAACAGCTTTGAGGTTGGTGTGAAGTCTCCTTGGGGCTTGGGTGAGGAGACAGGTCCTGGGACTTGTGGTGATGCCAAATAGCACTCTGCCATGTGAGAATCCCATTGCAATTCCCCATCCACCTGGAGAAGCTCACAGAAAACCTACCTTGAATACTGCTATCACTTGAAAGCAATAGGGAGCAAAACCTCTGAGATGCAGCATGCCATGTCCTGGGTCACCCTGCTGGTGGTGGGCAGAAGATACTTCCCAGTGTCTGTCCTCCCATCTCTCCATCCTCCATGCCATGGAAAGGTGATCCAAATCAGACAAACACCACTATGCCCAACTTAAGGGCCCTCCACTGCTGCTTCATGTCCCTGCTGGTGCTTAGCACCATTTCCCTGGGCTTAGACCCCATGAGACATGATGCTGCCTCTCTGAATCTTTGTTACCAATGAATAACTTAGCAACGCAGACAGTGGCAGAGCTCTTCTCTAAGTCTGGGGGCTGAGATGAACAGTCTGAACTGCCACTTGCAGGACTGATGGCACATACTATCCTACACTGTTGGATGCATTGCAGCTTGTACAGGACCCTCAGCAGGTGGTGGGAGAAGCAAACTGGAGTTTTCACTTGTGGAATAATTTGTACTTTTTTTTATACAAGTATGGCAGGAGCAGCCCTGGAGGGAGCTATGGAGAATACATGAAAGAGTGCATGCATCCTGTCTTTACCACCCAAAGCACCTGTAGCCCAAACTATTGCACCCTCTGCATCCTGTACTTGGCATCCTGCAGCAAAAGTGCCACCAAATGCAGGCTTAGGGCAGAACTAGATGAGATGTATGCCTCCGGAAGAGCCATAATACAGTGCCAGGAGCTGGAAACTGTGGCTCAGGGCACCATGTGGCAGAATCTTTAATAGTTCCATTTCCCCCTTCTGGGCTGAGAAAACAGAGGGTGATGCAGCAGTTGTTTCTTCAGCACAAACTGTGGCACAGCTCTTTAATATACGGATGTGCAGCCAGCCTAAGAAGGTTGCACATCAAGGGAAGAATCTGTAATGGACAGTTTCTGAAACCTAGTTCAAACCACTCCGTGATGGGCTTTGGCAAGTGCCAACTGAGCAAGGTGTCATAAAAGTTTCATTCCCAACATGACAGTGCTCCTTACTTTTGTCTTTTCCTGTGCTTGATGACTGTAGTATGTTTTACACTAACAAAGAATCTAAAGTTCATTACTGCTCCAGCTTCTTGGTCTTTCATTATAAAACACAGTAGAAATTAGTGGGAAGTTTAAAGTATTCCTACCACAAGTGTGCAATCGGGGGGCAGCTCTGTGGCAACTAACGAGAGCATTATTTGAATTTTCCATCTATGTGGTAAAACTAAACCCAAAGTTCTTGGACAGTTACCCTACTTGTTATGCCAGGACACCTTACTGATTACATTATGAAGTTCATTAGGAAGAAATTCCTCACCATGTGGGTGGTGAGGCCCTGGAATATGTTGGCCTGGGAGACTGTGGATGCCCCCTTCCTAGAAGTCCTCAGAGCCAGGTTGGATGAGGCTCTGAGCAACCTGGTCTGATGAGAGGTGTCTCTGCCCATGGCAACAGGTGTGGGGGTAGATGATCTTTAAGGTCCTTTCCAACATAAATCTTTCTGTAATTACTTTACCATTGGCTAATGCACAGTGACACTGAGGTTTTGGGTATGGGAGCCTTCCAGGATTAAGTGTGCTTTGTATGGAAGGTGGAGAGACCACTGAAAGAGAACTAACACCAGCGTCTAGCAAAGAAGTCCTCTGTACTGTGCTCGGAAGGGACACAGAGCTCTGCTCCTGAGGACCTGTCACTGACATGTGTCTCAAACACTCTAGCTTTGGGGCTGGGATAGGGTAAGTTGAGCCTAGGTAACTCACACTCCTCATCTGCCTCAGCACATACTATATCACTTAGGCTTGATGCTCTTCCAACAGGTCTCAGGATTTAGTGCAGTTCATATTGGATCAGCCAGATCCCCAAGGAACCTTTTGAATAGCAAAGGATATGAGTACAGAATATGAAAGGACCACCTGGGTCATTAAACCCAGTCCCCTGTTGTCCCTAGCAACCACGTAATAGACATGTAATCCAGAAAGGCTCAACTCCCTCCTTTTCTCCTCTCCTCTGTTGCTGGAGCCTGTAACTTGATAGTAAAGCCATCCCCAAAAGTACGTTTCTTGCTGCAAAAAGGCTGAGCTCCCAGAAAATGGAAAGTCTCTGGTGCCTTTGGACATAATATACCAGTAGGAATAGCACAGTTCCTAGCAATAGCATTTCACACGCAGCCAGACTCTTGGCATCTCCCCAAACACTTTCTCATCCATTTTAGAGATTTATAGATAATAATTGTGTAGCTGGATAAATAATTAGACTCTAAGGTTTTGTCTTAGCTTTCTTATTATAAATAAATCCCTTATCCACAAGCTATATTAAAACACCTGTCCGGAGTGTAATGTGCATTTCATATCAGCAACTCACTTATTTCCTGCCCAGGTACATTGATTTTATTTCCATTATCTGTGCTCTTTTATTTATTCAATTATTAAACCTGTCTTCCATCAGAAATAAATCTATTCTCTGTGTGTTTAGGTGAATTATACTGTATTGGAGATGATTTAGATACACACACATATGCACAGAGAAAAGAGTCAGCACAAGGCAAAAACCTGCCACAAATTGCTGAGATGTGGCAGAGCTGTGGTGGAGCTGCAGCAGACCATGCTGCCCCACTGAAGGACCACTCTGAAGCAGTGACTCCCAACAACAAACTCAAACCCTGCAGAGGAACTCTTATTTAATGTGTAGACACCTTCATAAAGTCCTCCTAGGAAGGGGAAGATAAGGAGACAGAATGCTAGTGAAGCCTGAGCTCTCTCAAGACCTGGTGTTAACAGGTATGTATGAAGCATCTAAGAAAGCAAGGGATAGAGAAAACAGAATGAGTAGTGTTAGCACTATTCAGAAATGTACCCTGTTCCCACTTCATTCTTGGTGTGCCCAAACTTTGCACAACTACTTAGAGGCAAGGACAGGAAAATAGAAATCTGGTTAGCTTTATAAAAGGACAGGCACCCTCAGCACTGAGAAGAGATGAGCACATTGCCTTTCGTTAGCTGGAGGCAGATTTATGGGAATGAGGACATAGAATGCTAATGGGGCTGTGGCTCTCCCAACCCTTTCAGAGTTGCCTGGTGTGGCACATGCTGTGCATCATGTCAGCAGGGCTCTGCTGCCCCTCATCACTATCAGAATTGTGTCTGGATCCGTTATAATTTCCCCCACTGTTAGCCCTCTGTGCATCTTTGTCTCTTCTTGCTGTCTTCACTCTTCTCACAAGTTAGATGAAATCTGTCTTCCAATTTAGGGAACACAGCTTGCAGCCCACAGAAACTAGCATCTCCTTGAGGGATGCGCTGGTGTGGACCAATCAAGGCAAAAGCTGTCCATGAGCAGACTGGCATGTAAACAGAAATATAAACTCAGAAGACCTATGTAGAAGTCTGTGTTTTCTCTGTGTTCCGTTCTTTCCAGCCTGGTGCTGTTGTTAGCTGAAGCCAATGGAGCTGCAGCAAGCTAAGGAGGAAAGACCTTCAGCTATTACTGAATCCCACAGCAAAGCCTGCACATAGCTAGGTTGCACATCTGACCCCACTAGTGAAAACTGGGCTCACTTCTATGTCAATCAACTTGATTTCATGGTTGCACTGGGACACAAGAGTAAGTAAAGGCACTGTCTTTGGGCCCTTCCTCTTGTGTCTTAGCTCTGGCCCTGGGCAAGGGTGGTAGATTATGTACATAGGTATTTCTTTGTGACACTATTTTCTTGTTCACCTGAAGACCTTTGGCACACCACAAAGTACCAATAGTAAACAAGAGCAGTGCAGGCAGGTAACCATTGCTTTTTCTTTGCTTATTCTAAGGATAGGCATGATGTGGGTTGCAAAATCCAAACTCTAATGGATTGAGTCAAAGAAAGCCAAAACCAATCAGTCATGCTGTTTACCTGGAAAGTTCTTAGTCACCATCAAGTGCTCTCCTGGCCCTAGGAAGTTTGTAGGAGTTTGTTTTCATTTGTTTGACCTGTTGGCTTCTATTTTTGACGTTACCTTGTAAAACTCCCCAAACCTGTCCTCTGTCTCATGAATTGGGCTGCCATCCCCAGTATCCTGTGGCCACAGCATGGCTGCTCTGCTGTTGCACAGTCCTTAGTGAAGCTTCCTGGGCAGCAGCCCTCAAAGAGCGCCCAGAACTGTAGCCACTGCCCTGCATGCAGCTGTCCTCTTAGAAGACAAATGACAGCAAAAAAGTCAATCCATCCTTTATGCCATTAGGTGCCTTTGTGGCTCATTTTACTCTGTACATAGAAAGGAATAAGATGACCAGCTCACCTACATTTATCTTAAATTTTCATGTAATGAGAACTTGTTATTTAGAGTCTGTTCTGGTCCATGGAGACCTGTGCAGTAAAGATGTAGATAGGACAAAACTGTGAACATAGGAGATGCAGAACAGCTATTCACCATATCCCACACACTAGAACTAGGAGCATGATCAAACTACTAGTAGGCTAGTTTAAGTAGATAAAAGTGCTTTTTCAGGTAAAGGATACTGAACTTTCCTCAGATTCCTACCCGGGCTTTGTCTTGGAATGAGCTAGATGGATGACATGCAAAACTGGATGAAGGAATGTGCCAGAAACTAAGCAGGATGATCAAGGTTCAGCGTCTCCTCTTTTATTCATCACTGTATTCATTGTGTATCTGTCTGCAGACTATATTCATCAACAATTTTGAGATAAGCTTTGTAGGTACTCATCTGTTTGGCTTATTACAAGAACATGTCCTCAGCTTGTAAATCTTGCACAAAAAGCAAAAGAAGAATTAAGGATTAAGAGCAGTGATTTACAAGAATGAGCAAGGCAAAGTTTAACCTAGCCAGCTAATTGTCCTCTAAATCTCTGCTGAAAGCCACAGGCAGGCTGCCAGCATGAGTGTCTGTCTTTAGTATTTCCTACAATTTGAACAAGGGTTCTAAATTACTGAGGGGAATTGTCTTGTCTTTATCCGGTTTCCACCAGTTCTGCAAGGATCACACAGAAATTGAAATGAACTTCCTTTCAAAATATGCTGTGGCCATTGGAAATTAGTAGGAAACTCTGGTGCAGTAACCTGCCAGCAAGGATGCACTGCAGAAGAAGCTTGACCTCTGACTGCAGTGCGATTGGAGTAGTGCAAGGAGCAGACAACTGCTAGATTATGTACAAGGAAGAATTCCCATCCAAGTGGGAGGCACAAGGAGAGGTCTGAGGACTTTATTTTCCATTCAATCCACACGGGAAGAAATATGGAAGTTAAGGGTGAGCAACCAGGCAGGTTGAGTATAGCTGCAAGAGGAGTCTGAAAGAGCACAGAGAGGAGAAAGGAAGAATGGATAGAACCCACTGGACACAACAAGGCATTGCTATACACTTAGGGATACCTAATGTAAGTATTAACTACTCATACCCAGATCATTTGAGATGCAATATGCTGCAGGTTCAGTTTTACTTACTGTGGAAATGTTTCATGCTGTAACATATATCAATTCTTAGGGCTGCTCAATCTATAGGGTTTACTTTGATCAGTTGGTTTGTAGCTGTGGGCCTTAGCTAGAGAATGGAGTAAATCTTCAGACTGTTCAAATGAATTCTGGGCTGTTATGAGTTCAGGAGGAAGAGATACAGAAATACCTCTACAGACCTATGGAAAAGGTCCCAAACTTTTACAAATTTGGGTGGTGGCTGCAGATTTCTCTTCTACTAAAGCCCTGATGACACAGGCAAGAATTCCTCACTGCATCAGGCAGCTTTCAGCAGCTCCTATAGGCGCCTTCCTCCCTCAGCTCTGCTGCAGTTGTGGGATGACAACTGGAAACTCATGCAACTTTAAAATAACCTTGTAAAAACAAAAAAAAAGAAAAATAAAAAAGGAGGGATTACTCCTAGTCCATATTAATTAGCTTCTTTGGTCTATGATGCTGTCCCAGAAATGCTGTTTAACAATGTCCAGCTCTGAGGTAGCTGTGAGCGATGAGCAGAGCAAGCTGCTGCAAAAAGAAATGTTTGCAGACCCACAGCTTGAAAAGTTAAAACGTGATCCCATCAGACTTGTATTTGAAAACAAAATATCCTTTTCCAGTAGTTCTAAATGTTAGATGATATCATTTCAAGGATTCTTCCAGCTCCCCGTGCGGTTTCAACCAACAGATGGCAGCAACCCTATTACTAATGACCTTAGCGCTGCTGTGCTTGTTCTCGTAAGGCACATGGTTGCCGGGTTCGCTGGGATTCTTTAGGCCTCACTGATGAGCCGATGGCCAGAAGGGTACCAGAAGTGAAGTCCCTGTAACATAGCAAGTGGCTGTGAAACACAGGGAATCTTCACTGGCTGCACTCTTCATCATATTCTTGGGGACAGGATGGCTTAAAGAAGAATACAAATGTCCCAGAAATTGTGGCTGAGTCCTACCAGAGACATCAAACAGGGTGGCTTCACCAACTGTGTGGCAGCTGAAATTCAGTATCAACGTTCTTGTCATCTGTTTAGACACTACCTCCATCCTGTCTGCAGAGCAGCAAAGCTTGCATCAGTGGTTCTTTTAGTCAAACAGCACAAGCCATTTCTCACTTCTCCTGGCCTCTATGCCGCTTGTCCTGTATGCATTTGGCCATTCAAAGACAGCCACAGGCTTTTCTCTCCAACAACCCACTTGAAACTCAATCTCCTTACACAGGTGGTTTCTTTCTTGGCCAGCACTTACACACTAGTGCCCTATGGAAGGTCACGAGGCAGTGGACAAATACGGAAAGACGGGAAATTCCATTTAAATATTTCTTTACTCTGCCAGTGGTTAAACACTGGAAAAGGTGGCTCAGAAAGACTGCAGAACCTCCATTCCTGTAGATATTCAAAACCCAGCTGGGTAGGGTCCAGAGCAATCAGCTTTAGGTGGTCTTGCCTGAGCACTAGATCATATCCAGGTGCCTTCCAATCTCAACCATTCTGTGATTGTTATATTCTTTAAATAACCTTGTTTTCAATACAAATCAAATGGATATTTTCCCTGAAGTGAGAGCTGAGTCCAAGAACTGACACAGAAAGATGAATCAGTGGAATCTTATGATTTTAGTGATTTGACTGTTCCTTAGACGAACTGTGTTATTAAGCTTTGCTGGTAACTTGATTCCTTGGAAACTGGAAGTTCACTGAATTCTGTTCCACATAAGTATTAGCCCTGCTAATACCCCAGACACCAGACCAATAACCTTCCCCCTCCATCACCATTTGGGTTAAGCAAAATACATCACGCATCTTAATCAGGTCTGTGCAGTCATCTTGGAAGGCACATAGAAAATGACCTAATCCACAATTAGCTCATGGAGTCTGGATTCTGTGGGGATTTTCTTACAGTTTGATTATGATGCATACATAATTCAGCAGGCGAGGCTGACAGGAATACCTAAGCGCACACACACGACTGCGTTGTCCTTGTCCCTCCAGCCTTACCACCAGGCTGCATTTTGTCCCTGTGGTGCCCACACAGTGGGAGCTCTCTGTAGCACTGCTTATGCATATATGAGGCACAGTGGGACCCTCTTGGCTCTGTGGTGCAGGAATACATCAAATTGCTGTTCCCTATCACATTTGTGCAATCCCCAGAGGAGCATTAGTGGTGCTTGCCTCAGAAGAAGATGGATAAGAGCAAGCTTATCTTATTAGACCTCACTAAAGGGTCAGGTACAGCTGTGATCTCCAAAGTGAGAGGAAGATAACACTCAACACCCACTGCAGAGTGTCTGTACACACAGAATGAGGGAAACAGGGCCATGCGTGGTTGTGATGTTCATAAAGAGAAAGCAGGAGAGAACAGAGGTCGCAGTCGCAGCACTCAAAGAGAAATGGATATGCCTGTGCAGCCCTAGAGGATGTTTCATTTGATTTTGCTCTTTTGAGCAAAAACAAAGCAAAAATAAATCAAAATAAACATTTCAACTTCTACAGGTTCACTGAAAAGCAGCCCAGCTGTAATAACAACGAATCATACCCAGTGCAGAGCTCATTTTTCCTTCTGTAGGTTAACCACAGAAGGTCACAGCAATCATGTTTAATAAAAGAAGGTTTCCCTTATTTTCTGGCACTGGCTCTGAGCAATTGGCCTGTGAGAGCTGCTTTCAAAATCACTGCCCGGTTATTCTGTCTCTTTTCTGCTCAACATTCCTTGAGGCATCTGCAGCCACGCAGATTCAAGCAGATTATTTCTCCTTTTTTTTTTTTTAAATGAAGCGATTATATTAATTTAGCTCAGATTTCAACCAACACACATTTTAAGTCTCAGCAGATTGTATATTAGCATGGGAATTTTGAATACACAGTAATTGAAATACATTACACTCAAATAAAGTCTCAGGAGGGCAGCTTCAGATGCTGGTTTAATTCCACTGTTTTTTTCTTAAAGCCTGTGCATGGTATGAAAATAAGTCATCGGGAGAGACTCTGCACTAATGAATTAGTTCACTTCTTTTTCCGAATGGAACCTTGTACATTTTCTTTGACAGCCACCCCCGAGCTTTTGATTTGATTTGATTATCAGTAAATCTTTAGGACTGTAATCCTGGCTTTAAGTGGTCTGTGAGGTGAAGATGGTCCATATTTTATGTGCTACCTATCACCTAGCACACAGTCACTTAGTACTGGGGCAGCTACATTA
This sequence comes from Upupa epops, assembly GCA_013397515.1. Classification (NCBI taxonomy): domain Eukaryota; kingdom Metazoa; phylum Chordata; class Aves; order Bucerotiformes; family Upupidae; genus Upupa; species Upupa epops. Next base: position 391,518 of record VZRI01012085.1, on the reverse strand, counting down.
GGTGTGGATACACCCATGTTACCTGAGAGCAGCAGTGCTGACCACTCCTCTAGCCCAGTCACAGGCTCTGCTGTAGCTCTGCTTGCAGGCTGCCTCCTCCAGATCCTTCTCAGAATAGCAGAAGGCTCTGCAGACTCCTTTACTTTTCTGGAAAGCCCACTCTGGGAGGTCTTTTTCACCAGGACTGTTTCTCTGCTAGGACTAGCAAGTGCCACAAGGCCTGTAGAGCCTTGTCACTGATTGTCACAGAAAATGCCTTGTGTGGGTACAGCTGTTCCTGCCACCTACCCAAGGAACGGAGAGCTGTGGTAGTGGACAGCAAGCTCCTAAATGCAGTGCTCAAGGTGGCTGTGCCTGTGACATGACCACTACCACTTTCTCCTGGGGAGAGCGGCCACTCGTGAATCTCAGCTGACACCACCCTCGAGGCTGTCTGGTCATTGTGGGGTTGAGATGCTGGGCACAGGGATGGCATGTGAAAAATTAAGGCAACCAGGCAGGCATTTCATAAACCTCTGTCCTGCTCATGGATGCCCTGCTGAGAAACACCCAGCTCAGGTTCCTCAGAAGGGCAGAAGCTTATGGCCATACACCTTCCTGTTATCCCAGACCCGCCTACCAACTCAGGACCTGCAAAAAGCCAGGGGTCTCCTAACTGTCAGTGCCCTGGACTAACTGGCACTTCTCAAGCCTAAAGCAACTCACAAATTGGGAGAACTTCTTCTCCTCCCTCAGCCACATTTGCCTGTCTAGTAACAGAACAAAACTTCCAGCTGTTAGTCTGTCTTCCAGGTCAGCTGAGCTGTGGGAGTTGTGTGCTCTCTCGGGATCTCTGAGAGTGTGAAGTGAGAAAAGGAAGACAACCCCAATGCATCTGTATTTCCCAATCTTAAGGCTGTCTAAATTACATATCTAAACCTCTTCTTGCTGGGAAGGTTTTACTGGGATCCACAATCAGGCAGCCTCAGTCCAGAGAAATCATCCTTCCTCTACTACTGACCTACATTTCGCACCCTTGCTGCTTCTACCCCAGCAGCTAAAGGTTCCACTCCAGCCTGCCCACATGTGGACCTTACTACTTTGACCTCAAGCCAGTTCCCCTCCTGCCTGTGCTCTGATCACTTACCCCTGCTTGTGCACCAGCTTCTGTGGTTTACATGCCCTACCTTGCAAATGAGCATCATCAGGAATTTTAGTAGAAATAAATCATCAGAAGAGATGGAAGAACACTTCAGACTCTTCAGACCCTAAGGAACGCTATAGAAGTGAAATACTTCAGGAAGTGATTAAATGCTTGTGCACTGTTTATATTCCTAACATCAGTTTCAGCAGATTGATCACCAAGCTGTGCCCTTGTATTGCTAACTGCCAGCCAGAGACTGGATATTAGGAAATTACTCAGCTACAGCACAGGGAAAATGCTGGAAATTGTAGTATTTATGAGCTGGAAGACAAGGCAGCAAAAGGCCAGCAGAAGAGCCTCTGTCCTTATGAAAGGCGATTTGAAGCAGCTCCCAGAAACCATTAGGGTGTTTCCAAGAGGGAAGTCTGGGTTATCTGAAAAGGCCAGCAATGCCAGCATGAATTACCCAGAGAAGGATGGTTATGCTTACACCAAGAGCTGGTGACAAAAGCTTGCTATTGTGAAAACAAAGGTACCAGACCCATCTCTGCGTAAAGCATGGAGAGAGCTGGGGGACTGCTATGATTAGGCAGACCCACCAGCATTGACAACCGTGGTGTGGTGATGCTGGCAGCCCTGGTGACACACGCAGACAACACATACAAAGGTGATGAGCTGAAAAGAACTGATAGAGCTCATGTGTCTGCAGGCCATGGAGAGGTTACATCACAGCCTCAGAACAGACCCTTGCTTTGTAGGGTCATTGCTGACTGGCCTGAGATGGGGATCTATGCAAACAATTCAATAGATGGCATTGCAATGCCTTCAATCTCAACTGGAAGAGCAGCAGCATGAGAACAGTCATTTTATGTGCGTATTCCTCTGAAATCCCAGCACCCTCAGCAACCTGTTAAGCAAAGGGAGAGACCCCAAACTGCTTAAGGGTTCTGAGAAAGAATTTAAATATTCATGCAGGCAATAACACCAGCATTGAGAAGGGAACAGGATATTACAGCTAATTAATTTTTGATGCTACAAAGCACTGTTATTCCAAGCCTCAGCAGAACAGCTGAAATTACCATTCCTACAACTCTAAGTTTAGTGATAGGAGCAAAAAAGCTAACAGTGCTCGAGTATATATGTACCAACATGTGGGTTGCATGTGATAGTCAACAGGTTTTTTTTCTCTAGCAGAGAGAGGATTTAGACACTAGATGGGGACATTCCAGGATAGCTGGGGAGAAAAAATAACCTTAAAATGATTAATCTGAATCTTCGGAGATGTATGAACACAAGTAGGTTTATTGAAAAAAACCCTACTAATTCCAAATGGACAAGTTTTGGTAAAATGTGGAGAGTTGCTTAAGGCTTTTGAGAACTAAAGGGGTTGACTGTGAAAAAGTCTGAGAGTAAATGCTCTTTAATGGAAAGATAGGAATGTTATATAGGCTGACTGTGCTAAGTTTGTATTCTAACCTGAATGAGAATGTCTTCATGGTCAACCAGATGAACAATCTTTGAAAGCATATTTGGAACAAGAAAAGAGCCTACTGAGAGTGAAAGGAAGACATCAAGGACAAAGGAAGCCATTTCCTATTGGCTAAGAAGCACTGGGAAGAAAGACTCCTTAGAAACTAAAAACCAAAATAAGGAAAGAAGATCACAGTATCACAGTATCACAGTAATGATGAGGCTGGAAAAGACCTTGAAGATCATCCAGTCCAACCTAAAACCAAGTAAACCTAAACATCTGACATCTAGATCATGCCACTCAGCACTTCATCCAGACTAACTTTGAACACCTCCAGAGATGGTGACCCAACCACCTCCGTGGGCAGCCCGTTCCAAAATCGGATCACTTTTTCAGTGAAAAATCTTTTCCTAATATCAAGTCTAAACCTCCCCTGATGGAGCTTAAGACTGTGACCCCTTGTCCTGTCTCCAGTGTCCAGGGAG
>VZRI01012085.1:354211-388280 GCA_013397515.1 Upupa epops | reverse complement strand
CCCCAAGGCTCTTTCTACCTGAGTACTCTCTAAGAACTCCATTCCCAGCCTATAGTTCTGCCTGGGGTTGTTATAACCAAAATGTAGAACCTGACGCTTAGACTTGTTAAAACTCATCCTATTAGAGTCTGCCCATCTCTCCAGTCTGTCCAAGTCCCTCTGCAGGGCCCTCCTACCCTCCAACAGATCAACACGGTCTCAAGCTTGGTGTCATCCGCAAATTTGCTCATGATGGATTCCAACCCATCATCAATATCATCAATGAAGATGTTGAACAGGACCGGACCTAACACTGACCCTTGGGAGACACCACTAGTAATAGGTCGCCAACTGGATGCAACACCATTTGCCACCACTCTCTGGGCTCGTCCATCCAACCAGTTCCTTACCCAGCACTGTGCAGAACTTTCCCTGCACTCACCTCATCATCCTGTGGTACTATTGATAGTAACAGAGTCCCACACTGGCATTGCAGCATGGTGGGGAGGCAATGATGTAGAAGGCTCAGTCCACAGACCAGAAAGTCAGATGGGTGGCATACCAGAAAGGCAGGCTTGAGAGAAAATCTGTTGTGCATTTTCAGACTAATTTGGCTCGGTCTCCCTGGTTGTCATTGCAGTGCTTTCCACGCTCATTTAAATATACACTTACACAGGCTGAGCAGTGACTAAAGTGGAGCAGGATGGATTGATATGCCCTATAAGGTATGACAATAGCAGCATGTCCAGCCTTTCTTCTTTACCAGAGGTGCTCCAGAAGTCACAGGTCTGCTGTTAGCCATCAGAATGCAATTCCAGAGGTGCTGATACTTCCAAGCTGACACCTCCCTGTGCTTGGTGCCTCCAGCTGCTGCATGGGCAGCTGTGGCTTCCTGACAAATCACCTTGTCCTTCTCTTGGCTCTATCTCAAGCATGATTTGCTTGTTTTCAGTTAAAGAATTGTACTTAACACAGTTAATACTAAAACCAAGCTTTTCAAGGAGTTTTAGCTTAGGTACTTTAGCTCTTAGAAAGAGTATTTAATGCATATATCACAGAATCCCAGAACAGTAGGGGTTGGAAAGGACCTGTGAATATCATCTAGTCCAACTCAATGCATTAGCAAATTCCTCCAGCCTTTAGTCTCATCAAACGTCACAAATTCCTTAAAATCCAACCAGCTTTAAGTAAAACACCTTTCATTATTTTACATTAGAAAGAAAAAATCTTAAGGATAACAGTGCAATCCTGTTCCTTGAACAATCTGTGGATATTGATTGGTGATCAAAAGCCTCTTTCTGAAGTGTTCAATGGGAATGCTTGGTTCTGTTACTTTGCTTCTATTACATGCTCCATCCATAAGATTTGAGTCATTCTTATAGAAAACAGGAGGATCTCCATGGTGACAAACTCCTGTGATCTAAAAAAATTGCAACAACCTTTTCTCTGTATCTTGACATTCTAATTTTGTGATTTTTTTTCCGAAGTCAAGTTTACATGATAAATGTGTTTTTAGTATTCAATATAAACTAAATTTTCCTGAATGTGCAAAGAAATGGTCCTTTCTTATGTACACCTGCAAAAACGTTTGTAGCCTGCTCCCATGTAGGAAAAGCTCTCCAGAAGGGATATGCTAAGAGAAACTGCTGCAGACTCACCCACGCGAGAGCTACCAGAGCTGAAGAATGTGGTTTCCTAAGCCGTCCCTTATGAAAAATTAATACAGAATCATCTCTCGCATAGATCCTACCAAGATGAAGGTGGTAATGCTTTATGTGTTTATATACCCTGTTGAGCAATGGCTGTAAGGCTGCTATGGGCAGACAGAGTATTGGAAAGCCCTTGAAAGGGACCAGGAGTTTTCGTCTTGCTACAATGCCAGCAACAGAGGACCCACTGTGCAAAGGTCTGTATGAGCCACCAGAGCAAATGGATCATTTTTCCCAAGGGTCTCATATTCTTAGTCATGATATTTTCCCCCAAGTCACTGGAAATTGTAAAAGACAGAATATCTATCCAAGTCAGGGTGAAAAAACAGCCTGACACACTTCAAAACCAGCATGGAACAGGTTGATTTTTAAAAAACCCCATGGGATGCAACTGTGATTTTTGCACAGACTCAACTCACATTATCTATGCAAAGTAATTCTAGCAGTTGCCTTGTTGTTGGTACATCCTACAATCTGTGTGAATAAAACTAACGGCTGGCAAAGCCAGTCTAATTGTGTTTTGCTCTTTCAGTGCTCTATACTCACACTGATCCTGTTAAAAAACACATCAGTCCCCACAGGACAGTACCCAGCCGAGCTTATATATTTTCTTATTGCTTCCAACTTGATTTTATAGTACTGCTTCTTGTAAATATTACAGATCATGTTAACCAATTGCTTTACAAGTGAAGTCTTTTTCAGTATCTGTAACGATGATGATGTTGCACAACCAGTTCCTCAAGAACTTGGCTTCCTCTGATCTTACTCAGGCTTTGTAATAGAATATCTGTACTTACTCAGTAGATAGCTCCTTATTTGTACTGATTTGTACCAAGAGAAAAAACTAAAAATGAAAAAAGAAAAAAGAGAAGGGAAAAAAATAAAAAAGAAAAAAAGAAGGAAAAGGCAAAAAGGGACAGTGAATTAATGTTTTTAACTTTGATTTATGGAAAAAATCTGAAACAGATGTACAATTTGTTAAGTGTAAAGATGAGTAAAAGATTAAATACATTTCTCAAGGACAGTCTGTCAAATTAATCCACATCTCTGCTGGATGATCTTGTGAGTAAGGGAGAAGAAACAGAAGTTACATATTTAGAATTTAGCAAGTTTTCCGCTGCCTAATGTGCTGTTTTCAATGGCAGAGTGAAGAAATGCAGACTAAATTAACCTATGACTACAAGGTGCAAAATTCACATACCACACTGTAATTATCAAAGATCAGCTCATCAGATGGAGAATATATATTGACTAAAGTACATCCACTAATTGTCTTCAAGTCCATCATGTGGTTTTGTAAGCTACCCAACAGCATCACCCAGCACCTGCCAAGCACATCTGTCTGGAACAAAGGCTGGGCTCTGACATCTGTCCTCTGTGGCATTGGTACCACTGTTCCTGACATCCTTATGGTGTGGGTCTGAGCTAGACCTGCTCCTGGGTAACTGCAGTATCTCATTTCTTTGTTAATGGTTCTTTCCCAATGCTCCTGTTTCCACTGTCAGGTCCTGGTTGTGTTAGTTCATCTTCCCTGTTAGCAGTGGTGATAAGAATTTAGTACTGGGAGTGGTGGTAGGAATTTAGTACTGGGAGTGATGGTGCCTCTCAGACAGTCCTGGGTGCCTATGTTGAAGTAACACATCCAGTGAAGCCTAGCAGGTACCTCCATTTGATCATCTGATTATTCTGGTGGTACTGAGTAATGACCACTGACCGTGATAAAGACTGAGATTCCTTTCTCAGATACAGACTCCCACATTTGGTCTTAGTCAGTGGCTGAATATTTCAACTACTTTTTATGGAAGTTTTCTTGGACATTCATCAGTGTAGGCCCAATACCAAACCATTAAAGACAATGAGTTTTGCCTTCTGATTCACAGATGGAAGAGGTCTTCAAGCCTTGGGCACCAAGTTCCTTCATTGGATTAATTTTATGGTTCTACCATAATTGACAAATAGAAAAGTTAGCTACTGTTAACTAGTTTCTCTGCAACATCACCAAGTACTTTATAAACAAGGTCAGGAAAAGCTGCCTTTCTTCAGACACAGAAACACAAGACTCACTGTCAGATATGTCGAAGATCAGTGCAAAACTGAGAACGAGACCACACAATCCACCAACTGTGTCTTGCTGACCTGTGACAAATTCTAATTGCACATTGAATTTTTGCTGATCTAGTAGAAATCTGCATTCATTTTCCATGCACTAAATCCCAGAAGCAATAAGGAAAAGGCAGATGCAGAAAAGGGAGAAGTTTTAACTTACTACATGGGTACTCAAAGTGTCACTTTGCACTTTTTATCAGGGATTCGAGCTCTCCACACTTCACTCCCATACCACAAAAAGAAAAAAGAGAAGGGAAAAAAATAGTATTAACTTTGATTTATGGTTGTTGTAGAGAGGTTGGACTAGATGACCTTTAGAGGTTCCTTCCAACCCAATACATTCTATGATTCTATATGCTTGGGATCACATGTTAAGTTTTCTTGGTCTCTCCTTTCCCTCTAATTACATGAGGTTTGATCACATTGTGCAAATGCTTGACCCCTAAGTGAAGCTGAATCAGGCAAGAAGAGACCAGTCCTACTATGCTTGAAGCATTCACATTCATTGAGATCACAGTGCAGCAAAAGTACAAAACGTGAGGCTTCTAGCCAGGGACAACATATAGAATACTGAGAAACTGTGAGTAATGAGATGTATGATTCAGCATCACTCAGCCCTCTCATTTCCAAATTGTAATGAGATCTGAAATTGCCTACTTTCAAATAATTTACCAAGGGTTAACAAAAAGATCCATTCTGTCTCACACTGTGCTCCCTAGAGAATGTCTAAATCATGTGATTTTACCATTGTGGCCCTTTTCTGATTTCAGAAGTGTCTCTGGAAAAATGTCTATTGTCCCCAAATGCCTGTTAATTGTGCTCAGTTTACTATGAAATGATTGTTTTTAATTCTAATGGCTTATCCTCCAAAGCAAACAGAGATTGACTCATCCATCTGAGCTCATGGTCTCTTGCACATTAACAACAGTGCAGGAGAAAGCTAAATTATGCCCACAGTTATTGCAGGCAGTCATGGTCTTGCATCTAATCTCAGAGTAATGTCTCCAGAATCCCATTATCTCCAGCAGTACAGATTAGTCTGAATTAAGCAGCTACTTTTCACCAAGTTCGTCCTCCACAATTTATTGAATTTGCAGGGTTAATACACAGCATGAACAACTTCCCAACACAGCCTGAACTTAGTGCTTCAGTGAAGCACACTCTTGCTTAGCTACATTCACAATGTACGTGTGCATTCAAGAAGTGAGCTGCTGAGGGCAATGCAAGCAGACACAATTCATTTGTGTCTAACTTGGGCAGTTCAGAACTATTTGGTCTGAAGATGGTAAATATAAGCCATTATTGAGCAGATCAAAACTGACTGTGAACAAAGCCTGAAATAGGAGCTCTTACTGCCAGAACAGTGAGATGCTGGAACAGGTTTCCTCTAGAAATACTAGCTCTTAAAAGTAGGAGTGTCCCACGTGTAACCCTGGTCCTTATGGAGGGCTGCAAGGATGCAGTGCTCCAGCCTGCCTGGCAATGGACAACCTCTGGAGGTGCTTTCAGATGTGAAAGATACCTGTGCAAGCATGGACGTTGCAGGCTTCAAGCTCCACCGGCAACCTGCCTGCACCATCCAGTCTCTGGCCTCAGGGCTCCTGTGACAACATTCAAGCTGCTTATCACTAAATCCACACCTTCTTTGATTGAACTACTGGTTCATCTCTGCTGGTAGCTTTCACTCCTCCAATATAGATTCCAACTATATTAATAAATAAAATAGCTACAAATTGATGTGAAAAACAAAAGTGTTTGATCAGCAGAACTTAAAACCTCTGATATATTTTTAACATTTAACACCCCAAAGATAAGATGGTATCTCCAAAAAGTGCTTCTGTAACAGAAACATGTTCAGAAATGATCAGGAAAGTTGTAACTAGGTAATTAGGCAGACCAATTTGTCCCCAGAACACTCAATTTGCACTCCTTCTCCTATAATTTCTTTACCATAATTTCATTTAGGATCCTACTCACTGTAAGACCCACTAGCTTGTGTGAAATTAACCACAGTTGTGCTCAGGGCAGCTACCAGTTTGTCAGAGGCACTTCTGAAGTTGGTGACAACATACCTTGTGCGAAGTTGTGTTTGATAGCTCAATTAATCTATCAGTCATATTAAGTTGAAGTACCTGAGCATGAGTGGTTGGACATTTCAAGAAGAGAATCTTCTGTATCTCAGTAAATGTAGCCACAATGTAGTGAAAATTCTCTGTTCATTATTATTATACATGGAAAAACTCAAATGTATTCGGGCTTTTAAAAGTAATTCCTGCTAGTGCTATCACAGATCAAAATTGCCCTTGTTTTGGTAGTATACATACAATTGCTGCCCAGAGGGACAACCGCATCCTGGGTTGCATCAAAAGAAGTGCAGCCAGCAGATCGAGTGAGGTGATTCTGCCCCTCTACTCTGCCCTGGTGAGACCTCACCTGGAGCACTGCATCTAGATATGGGGCTCCCAAGAAAAGAACCATGAGGACCTGTTGGACCATGTCCAGGGAAGGATCATGAAAAATGACCAGAGGGCAGGAGCACCACTGCTTTGAGAACAGGCTGAGACAGTTGTAGTTGTTCAGCCTGAAGAGGAGAAGACTCCATTGTGGACCTTATAGCAAACTTCTAACACATGAAAGGTGCCTATAATAAGGCTGGGGAAGAACTGTTCACAAGGGCATGGAATGATATGACAAAGGGTAATGATTTGAAGCTGGTAAAGGGTAGATTTAGTCCGAACATTAGGAGAAAGTTCTTTGACAGGAGGATGGTGGTTCACTGGAACAGGCTGCCTAGAAAGATGATGGAGGACTTATCCCTGGAGACATTCAAGGTCAGACTTGATAGGGCTCTGAGTAATCTGTTTTAGTTAAGGTATCTGCCTGTTGTAGGGGAGCTGGACTAGATGACCTTTTGAGGTCCTTTCCAACTTAACCCATTCCATGATTCTGTGATCCTATATGGGAAACCTCTGGCATCAGAGATGCTGTGTGGAAGGGATGAAGAAAACCTGAAACTCTCCAAGGCAGTAGAAGTTTGTAAGCTGAGCTACCCATGTCTGTTTAAGATGCTTTCTGTGAAATCTCAGAAAGCTCCTTCTCAAATTAATTTTGCAGTCTTCTAGAGACCATTAATAGATGTGAACACTGATGTTTTCTCTGGCAAGTGTAAGTAGAGGACCATGCACAACATGCTATTGGAGCCAGCTGTGGGCCATGTGGTCTAGGTGAGCAATTAAAATACCTGGATATTGCACTCAGTGCAGTATGTTCAGTCTTGAGACTTTCCAACAACAGAACCTCTGTTTTGGCTTTTGAGCACCACCAAATAGCAGCAATTCATTAAAAGCCTTGTTAAGTCGTCCAGAATATCTTCAGTGTTGTGGTATTGCTTTCCTGCTGAGAAATCGATGAAGCCTTTCTAAATACCCATAAATGACCCTGAAATAATTCTTAATAATTAAAGTTCTGCCCAGTACTTTGATGAAGTCAACAGCATTAAAGAGACGAGGTTGTGTGACACATCTCAGCAAAGACTCAATTGCAGGGGTAATTTGAAAAGAACAGACTTCCAAGTAAGGCTCTCAAGCAAAGCAGTGCAAGTGGCCCGGGGACACCTCCAGCATAAACCATTTTCTTAAAATCAATTGACATTCTTACCAGTAGAGGGAAACAGAGCACCTTGGCTGTAGCTGCAACTGCTCAGAGAAGAAGGGCTGTCACTCACATCTTGCGTGTTCCTTTGATGATGAGCTGTTCTCCTGTCTGTTCTCCACATGAGTGCCTAGGCTGACGCCTTGCTTCCTACAGCCGTACACTTGCATGCAGGCAGCCCCACTCTTGTGAGCAGGATTGGGCTGTTCACAGGCCACCCCACCCAGTCAGCTCAGGGAACAAGTAATACCTTCAGCATCTTGATGTCCAGGCTTGTCTTCCACAAAGGAGGTGGTGTTTGCCTTTGGTATGAAAACAAAACTTTCAAAGATGGCTCCAAGATATTAAGTTGCTAAATGTCCACTACAGCACTTAAACATCAAAGCTACCACACACTTAACAGAGTTAGTGGCTTCTCAGCACTTCTGAAAATTGGGCCACTAAAGATGTACTTCAGCACTTGTCACAGAATTACAGAACAGTTATGCTGAAAAGGACCTTAAAGAACATCTAGTTCAGACCCCTCTGCCACGAGCAAGAATACCTCTTACTGTGTTTGGCCTGTAAATGCTTGTCATTATCACAGTATCACAGTAATTATGAGGTTGGAAAAGACCTCAAAGATCATCCAGTTCAACCTAAATCCAATCAAGTAAACCTAAACATCTGACATCTAGATCATGCTACTCAGCACTTCATCCAGACTAACTTTGAACACCTCCAGGAATGGTGACCCAACCACCTCCTTGGGCAGCCCCGGATCACTCTTTCAGTGAAAAACCTTTTCCTAATGTCAAGTCTAAACCTCCCCTGATGGAGCTTAAGACTGTGACCCCTCGTCCTGTCTCCAGTGTCCAGGGAGAGAAGACCGAAGTAAAAGTCCTGTAAACCAGGGTGGTGGCGACTGCATGGCCTGGCCACGTGGTGAGCACACAGTGGCAGCCAACTAGCAGGAGACTTCCTCCTCCTTCATCAGCTCGGGCTTTTGGCTTTTCTCATTCCTGGTTAGAGGGACAGAGGTGCTGGTTTTTTGGTTTTTTTTGAGTTGTCCTCAATCTGTTAAGAACTATCAGAATACTTACACGCAACCCATAATTAGTATTTTTGCTTGGTCTTCAGGCTCTCTGCCTTTTTCATAGGGGCTCCCATGGTGTCCAAGTTTACATTAGAAGTATTTGTATCTTGCATGGAACAAATACAGTAGCAGTAAGACCATAAAATTCCAAAGCAAAAGTATTCTGTGCTCTCCCAGGCATTGGTTCTATTCTGACAGCTGGAAAGCAATAACATCATGGTCAAAGATATTTTCTACTCATGTAAATGTGTGTGCAACTTGTGTTTCACCACCCATCCCAGTTTTCTCTGGCTCACATCCTGCAGAGACCTGTTCATCTTCCAAAAAATGACTCCTGTTAGCAGTCATAAAGGAGGGAAGCTGGCAGGCTGTGTTTTAAATTCATTGTTAGTGGAACAGAAGGAGAGACCACAATGGCTCTGGGTAGCCTGTTCCGGTGTTCTGTGACCTTCACGGGAAATAAGTTTGTCCTGATATTGAGGTGGGACCTTCTGTGATCCAATTTGTACCCACTGGTTCTCATCCTATTTCATGTCACCACTGAGAAGAGACTAGCTCCTTCTTTTTGACAACCACCCAGTTCTCTCAGCCTTTTTCTCATAGGAGAGGGGTTCTCTTGCCGTGCTTTCATTACATTCTTCACTCTCAGTGCTAAAGCCCCAAATCTCTTGGCTGTGTTCCATACCACAGACTCTGTTAAGAAGACAGTAATTTAGAGATTGTCAATGAGCTTCTATTTATGGAAAGGAGGGGGTGGGTTTTTGTATGGTTTTTCCTCCTTGTATTTAAAATTTCTTCAATTATAAATAAAGAGGTCAGTTGGTGCTAACTGTCCCAGTAAGGGTGTGTTGCGTTGATCATTTGAGCTGCAGTTCTGTGTTCCCTCTAATGCTATTGCCATGTGTTTGTGGTTGTTGGAAAGCTAACTGCTTGACCTGAGCAATTTTACACACTTTTAACCAGCTATTTTCCTGTAAGATATAAGCAAATAGTGACTCAGATTTGGAGAATCAAAGGTAGCATAAAAATACACTTCACCAAACTGGTGAATATTCAAAATAGTTATTCATTGGAGAATGTATTTTCCTATGGAAATAAGCTTCAACAAAAAAACTGCCTTGCAGTAGCCTAGTGAAAACCATCTTGCATCTATATATTTGTTAATACTGTTATAACCTTCTGGAGTGCTTGTAAATTATTCATACAGAAACACGGTGCCACATATGGTCACACTGAAGAACTGTGAAATTATGAGTGGGGCACAGGGACTGGAGTAAAGTGTGCAGAAGAGACTTTGTAAGTAGTGGTCTCTGTGATGAAAAATCCCAAAGCTCAAAGCCTCTGATGTCTCCAGTAGAAATAAGTGCTTTCAGGTTCTTTTCTGGAAAGGGAGAAACTCTCCTCATCCTGCTATGATACTACTTTTGCTGAGGGATTGTAGCAACAGCCAAATACAGTTTACAGTGGATGTTTCTGGGGTTTTATGCTGTCTGATTAACTTTATGATCCTAAGAAGTTTTATGTTGGACCATCTTTTATTTCCATGCTAGTTTGAAGTGATTCCGTGTGAACTTTTGTATACCTACAGATATTTAAATTTGGAACCGAGATCATACTTCAGTGCCAAGGTCAGAAATGCGTATTTTTCTAAGGTGCCAAGAAGAAATGACCAAATGTGTTGCACCACTTGCCCTTGAACTTAATCTGTCTGTTCTAAAGCAGGGATTATATTTTGCTACCAAAATTGTTAGCACTCATATTTGGTTTTAGCAAGATATGCAAGTTCTGCAGATGAAGATTTGTGATAAGGATTGTTCTCCTCATTGTCCAAAAAATGTACAGAAACGTAATACTTGTCCATTATCTTATAAAGACCGTATTTGAATTGAAGAACTACCATGTTTGCAAAAATCCCGTGCTATGTTCAGGTTGAATCAGGTGTGTTCCTCCATATGTGTAGTCACTGGTAAATAGCAGATCTGGTGACATGATGCTGTCAGGATGTCAGGATGCTGTTACGCCTATAAAGCAAAGGACAAATTGCAAAAGAACCTCTGTTATTACTTGCTACAAAATTTTCTATTGCCTACCGTTTTGTAAAGCAAATTTCCACTCATTTTCCTTCAGATCTACACCATAGTTTCAGAATCACAGAATCACAGAATGGTAGGGGTTGGAAGGGACCTCTGGAGATCATCTAGTCCAACCACCTATGTAGAGGAGGACTGCCTTGAGGAGATGGCACAGAGAGAGAAAAGAGTTTCTGACAAACTGAGAAAACTGCAAAGATCTCTTTTTATACGTTCTGTTGCTCTGTTTCTCCCTCAACTGGTGTGTCCATCTCTACCTGTTGCAGTTTGAAAATTGTCAAATTTTCAAGTGTTACTTGTGGTGCATTTTATTTTTAAAATTAAAATTAAAGCATTTTATTTTGAAACTGGAGGTACCTTTCCCAGTAGACCCCTGCATCAGTGTCCGGACCCTACAGGTGATTTGTGGACAGTCTATGAAAGGGAATGTACTTCCTGCCTTCTCCCCTTCTTCTCCAGTATGTCTTGTAAGAGAAAGAGCTCCTCTGGAAGAGAGCTTCTCCCTGCCCCCTACCCATGTCAGGGGGGGCAAGCAAAGGCTATATAGGCCTACCTGCCACCAAAGGGTGGAACACAGAAGAAGCCTAAGCCTGGCTGCAGCTCTGCCACAGGGGCAACTAGGGCCCTTTTTGCCTGAGTGGAACTCTTGGACTGTGGCCAGTGCCAGCTCATCCCAGCTCCTGACAGCGGGCTGAAGAGATGAGCTGCTAACCACACCTGCAGCCTCCTTTGGTGGGGGTGAAACTGCAGCCCACCCCTCTTTCTCTGAGGGCTCAAAGGCGGTAAGCCAGAACCAGCTCGTTCCAGATCCTGGTAGTGGTCTAAAGAGAGGGCAGCTCCTCCACACCACTTCTACAGCCTGATCACCTTTGAAGATACCAGACAGTAGTGAGGTCTTAACCCTCTCCATCCTTTGGAGCCCTAACCAAAGGGGAGAAGAAAAAAAGAGAGAAAGCCTTGTAGCAGGCCCTGTAGCAGACCCGTCNAGACCTGTCTACCACAACAGGTGTGGCCCCACGTAACCAGCACCATGTTGCCTTTGTTTCCACTGGTCTGGCAAAGATCCTATATATTCTACCACTGAGAGACTGAGAGAAGCCTCTGATAAGGAAAAGAAAGAGAGCTCATCAAGTACCAATCTCATAAACCTTTGGCAAACACAGAGAGACTGGGGATCTGTTGTATTCCTATCTGAGATGCCGTTAAGGCCTGAAGATCAGTGAATATCTGCTGGCCTTAGTCCCGCTATGAAAAACTCCCAAGATAAGAGGGGTCAGAAGCAAGTCTGCAATGACAGAGGAGGCTGACGTCTGCAAGAGGATCAGAGAAGAGACTTTTCCACAAGCAGTACAAAATAACAAGGCCTCAGGAGCTCTATTGAGTTCTATGGATAGAAGGGATGGCTGGATTGCCCCTCTGGTTAGAGCACACTCTCTTTCCCCAGGACCTTTCATCTAAAGCAAAACTGTGCTAGCTGTCTCCCATTTCTCTCAGAGTGTGTGTAAAGGCACAGTTTCTGTTTTATCTTTTTGATTCTTCTACTTATTTGGGGATTTTTTCCTTTTCTTGTTGGTGATGGGTTCAATAAATACCTTTCTTTTTAGAAAAGTTGCTTCATTGCCTGTTGAATTCTCAGCGAGAGCTGGTTGCTGTGCTTGAATTGCAGGCACCAACCCAAACCAATTTAGACCCTTACTCTGAACCATTACACTACCTCAGTGTGACTCTGGACCAGAGCCAGGGCAGCATCTGTGGATGCTTCAGAGGCAGAGGGTAACATGCCTGGTAGGTGTGCTGCCTCTGACCCAGTGTTTGGCTGTGATTGTGCCACCTGTGGAACAACCCTGGAAAGGGGGTTTGACTGCCTGTGGCTGAACTGGTCTTGTGTCACTCAGCAGTATGTGTCCCTGTGACCACTGTGACACAGTGTGTCTCTGGAAGAACAATTTTCCTGGGACAGTTGTGGCTAGAACGTTTCCTCCTCCCACTCACACCGTTTTTCACCAGGAAGGAGAAGTAACCAAGAAAGGGATTAATAGAGGCCAAAATTGTGTAACTTCTTTTGAGGTATAAGAAACCAAGGTTTTAACCACATTTTATTGTCTTCGATTTGTGTTTTCTCCAAGTGGCTCAACAAGCTTAGTGAGATGGACCTGCTGGAGATGCAGCAAGTTCTGCTTACCTCCTGATCCTGCAACCTCTGGCTGCGTCCATGTTGCAGAGTAAGAGACAGTTAGAGCACCTGTCTATCTACAGCAGTGAACGATATCTTATTTCCTGGGTTTGTTTGGGACTCCAGGTAGCCCTTTACTAGAAGAACCTGTAGATAGAGCTAGGCCTAAGCCAGAGTAGCTAAAACCCAAACTGTGTCGCCTAGTCTCAGAGCTAAGGGGTGGAGTTTGGCCCTTTATCATGCAGTTGCTTTGAGAAATCTCTGTCTGAGAAGTCCATCTCCTCACAAGGGGGTGAGGAAGATGTGGAATTCTTTATAAATCCTTAATAGCCTGTTAAGCAGAACAATACACACAGTTCCTAAGTAGAAGACATTCCCCACTACGTGACATCTGGAAGAAGGATGATTTCCTGGTCAGCCACATTGAGTCAATGGCTTCCAGAGAAGTGAACAGAGTTAAAGCAAAGGAAATGTCTGAACTTTAAGCAAGGAAAATGAGAATAGAAACCAAAAGATTTGGACTGAAGTAGGAATAAATAGTGTGGATCTATTTTTGTGTCCAAAAGGGGCAGAGATTACATAGGAATGAAAACATCATAAAAAATGTAAACTGATTTAAATCAGGTGCTGTGAATTGATAAATACAGTAAAAAGGAAAAATCATGGTTGACTGGCTCAGGAGCATAAGGAAAAGCATAGAAAAAGCTAGTAGCTAGTTAGAAAAATAACTTGTTGAAAATTGTATGGTGGTGTCACAAATGTAATTTTGTTCAAGAAATTACTTAATCTGTGACTCGTATGGTCTCAGAAATGTTGTGTGGTGACAGGACATACAGGAATCTATTGGCATTTTACCATGCCACCCCCCAGTGAGTTATCTGAACAGCACTGTGATTGCCCAGGAAGCCCTGTGGAAGGGAGGGACAGGTCTTCAGGACAACTGAGATGTTACAAAATCTGGGTTTCAGCAAGCCTGCAGAAGTCTCTTCTCTTGAATAGAGACCAGACCTAGTTATGAACATACATGGTTGTTAATGCAATTCTTTATAGTGGGTGTATTTATTTAAGTCTTTATTTAATCAAATGTTGACCTTTTAATGAAGAGTTCAAAACTGGAGATGAGGAACCAGGAAGAAGAAATCCACCTCACAAGAACATGTCTTTGTTCTGGTTCTTTCTTTTTTGTAGATCAGATGGAGACTCAAGTAATGGCAATTTAACAAATTACAAGCCATTAATTAATATGGCACAAATATGCATTTCCACTCTCAGTCTATCCATCTTGTGTTCAAATGCCTCAGTGAGAGAGGTCTAGGTGAAGTTAACTTGTCTAGCAACTGGGGAGTGCTAAGAGAACGTAAACAGGGGGGATTCGGCTGTGTGGTCCCACAAACGGAGCTGAATTTGGACAGTGGCTTCATATGGGCTAGTCGTTGAAGCTCCCTTTACCCCCCTTGGAGACCCACTCAGTCTGGCCAGCCCCATGTGGAGAGTTCTCAGATGGTCAGAAGAGGTGCCCACATTGGGGGGAGCTGAATCATTCCTTGGTTTCACTGCTCACATTGATGAGGTCTTGATTCAGGTCTGCTGTTACACCTACCTTGTCAAATAAACATCTTGGGGTACCCCAGGAGCTCTCAGGCAGCACCTGAATCTGGGCACATGATAAATCTGACAGGCAGTGGAGTGGGGCATCACGTGCAGGTCATGGCTGTATTGTCTAGGCATCAGACACCCAGCTCATGTTCTATATCCACAAAACCAAGGTGTCCAAATTTGGAGCTGAATTTGTCCCTTTCCATCTGTTTCTGTGGCTTGAATGATTTATCATCCTAAGCTGTCTGCCAGCAGATATTTCTCCTGTGCTTTTCTGTTTGTATCATTCCCATTCACAGTCACTAGTGCCTTCAATTGTTTTTATCTTGTAAGCTGTTTGTAACACTTAAAGCAGCAGGGTAATGCTGACTGTTAAAGATAAAACACAAACATCCGATAACTTTCAGTCACAGTTCCAGTAGTTTCTGGTAACTGCCTTCTGCATGGATGTGACACAGATTCCAGTCTGATGTGAAAAGAGCTTAGGACTCAGGATTTTTTGGCCTCCCTGTAGCTTTATGCGTGCATTTCATGCCAACAGCTCAATGTGGCAGTCACGTACAGCCTTCTCCCACCTCCTCCCCTGCTGCTGGTGTGTTGGAAGGAATAATTCTCACTGTGGCTGCAAAAGATAACATAAATATCTCAGCAATGCATGAACCAGGCACCCCCTCATTGTTTTAAACTCAGCTATGCAGTCAAGCTGTGACATTATGCTGCAGGATGGTCTCATAGGTGACCTGGATTATCACCTGCCGTATGCTATTGCATCATAAAGATGCTCACAGGCATGATTTACAGGAGGCAGAGATCGTTACTGTTATGCCAGCTGTAATATCTGTTCAAGTGTGTATCAGTGATGCTCTGGGATATTTTCTGCATGATGGAGCCTGGAAGGAAGTAGTAGTTTTCTGATTATAGTGATCTGAGCTGCATGCATATTGTTCTCAGTGATGCAGTGCATCTGATTACTAACATTTTGGAAATCACAGGCTCTTCTTCTGGCAGAACTGATTTTTTTTCTGCAATCTCACAGCATGAGCATCATTGTCACTTAAAATTTACTTTTTCAAGGCTGTGTTTTATCCCACAGTTTTCTTCCTCCCTTAAATAAACTTTCATCTGTGCTTTTCACAGATGCAGCTAAAGCATGTGCTGGAAAGCACCAACCAGGACATTACTCTGTTGCTTTCAGTATTAAGCATGTTCCTGTTAACAGCATCTGCAGTAGCTCTGACTATGAAGCAGGTTCCCCTAGAGTTAGCGACTCCATATAACGAGGAGCTGAGTAGCTACACCACAGCTGAAGTACATGCAATAGATCTATATGAAGTCCGTGAGTAAAAGGAAGTCTCCAAAGGAGGAAATACAAATTAGACAATCTTAGTGAACATGGACGAGAGTGTTCTTAACATGAGCAGCTTCAAGTTTCTAGTCAAGCTTCCATAACCTGGGCAAGGTCATGACTTCGTTTGTTTGGTTGTTGTTTCCTGTTCTCTGTAGCCACAGTTGCTAATAAGTGGAAAGAAGAGCATGGAAGTAACTCCATGTGTGATAACAGAGTGATTTCCTTGCATAAGAAGGGCAGCAAAGTAGTAGATGGGTGAAGAGAGCTGTATCTGAATTACGATTACAGCATACTATTCAATATTATCCAGTCTGGGGCCTCTCAGTTCAAAAGAGCTATAGACCAGTTGGAGAAGGTCCAACAGATTGTTATCAAGATCTTTGGGACCTGAGGCACACAACCCAGGAGGAAAACTTGAAGACCTTGAGCTGCTTTGCTCTGGAGAAAGGGAGGCTAAGGACTGATTTATGCCTAACACTGCATACAACAGCCTGAAGGGCTACTGCAAACACCTTGAAGCCTAACTCTTCCTAGAAATGCCAGACAAAAGCAGAGGCAACAGCCATGAGTTTTGCTTTGTGAGTCCTAGGCAGGATATAAAATGTTTAACAGAAGAGTAAACTTTACTGGAGCAGTTATCCAAGTGGGGACAGTCCCCATCCTTGGGGATTTTGCTAGATGGTACAAGACTGGCCTGAGCTAGGTTTGCTAACTGCCCTACTTCGAGCAGGAGATTGAAGCACAGACTTCCATAGTTCTCTTCTAGCCAATGTAGCCATGCTCTGCTTGCATCCAGAGCTTCAACATTACAACCCCATGCAACACTACAGGCTTGGGGAAGAGTGGCTGGAGAACGGCTCAGCCAAATTGGATGTGTGGGTGTTGATTGACAGCTGGCTGAACATGAGCCAGCACTGTACCCAGATGGTCAAGAAGGCCAACAGCATCCTGCATCAGCAATAATGTGGCCAGCTGGACTTTCTCTGTGACTGTTCCCCAATACTCAGCAATACTGAGGCTTCATCTCATGTGCTGTGTTCAGCTATGGGCACCTCACTACAAAGATATTGAGGTGCTGGAGCAGGTCCAAAGAAGGGCAATGAAGCTAGTGAAGGATCTGGAGGGCAGGTCCTATGAAGAGCAGCTGAGGGAACTGGGATTGTTTAGTCTGGAGTAAAGGAGATTGAGGGTGAGATCTTGTTGCTCTTGAGAACTACCTGAAAGGAGGTTGTAGAAAGGTGGGGGTCTCTTCTCCCAAGTCAGTAGCAATAGAACAAGAGTAAATGGCCTCAAGTTGTGTCAAAGGAGGTTTAGATTGAACACTAGGAAAAATGTCTTCTCAGAAAGAGTGGTAAAGTACTGGAATAGACTGCCCAGGGAGGTGATGGAACTGTCATCCCTGGAGGTGTTAAAAAAACCCTGTGGATGTGGCCTTAGGGTACATGGTTTTGTGGGCATGGTGGGGTCAGGTTGATGGTTGGATTGGATGATCTTGCAGATCTCTTCCAATCAATGATTCTATGATTCTCTGAGAACTTTGCTGTCAAAACATGACCAGTATAGAGCAACACCTACTGCTCAAGTAGGGTGTGATCACCCTCATCATTCTCTTCTCAATGCTTTATGTTTCTCTTCTCCCAGATTATCTCTCTACTTCTAAATGCATGAAGGGGAGGGAGCAAGTCACCATCAGCACCCTTTGCCCATCATGCTTTCCTACAACTGTTGCTAGCAGGGTGCTGATTGAGCCATTGGTCAAGGGCATTCTGCACGTTGAGTGCCTTGGTTTATCTATGAGTCTTTGAGCTGCAAGCTCATCTCCTGTCAACAGCTTCAGAGAAGTAGCCAAGAAAGATGGCTCTTCTCTCCCTAGATGGCTGGTGAAGGATTTATGGAAAGGACAGTAAAGGAGTCAGAGAGTCCAAATGCTTAACATCAGCAGAGAGCTTCTGGAAATGAAAGGTGGGATGAACACTACAGTGTGCATTGCTCTGCTTCTGAATGTCTCTGCTATTAAGAGGATTTGGCAAAGAAGAGCCAGACAGCCAGGCAGAGCTGTTTCTGGCAGTTTGGGAGAACCTAGTTACTCAGTAATGTGAAAAATGTGCCTATTCTTGGCATGTTGAACTATGTGGGTAGCTGTTCAGGTGTAAGGCAGAGTACAAGCCAGCCAGGACATATCTGAGTGTCTATGCAATTCAAACTGCAAATAGTTCTGGCTCTGCAACAGGCAGATCTAATTTGACAGAGAAATAAACCCCTTCATCTTTATAGTGTGAGTTGCACAGACTGAAGTTTGCTGTTCAGGCAAGTCATTCTCAGACATTTGCCTGCTTCGGCTGGGCAACAAGCCAGTGGTAAACACCACCAAGTATGGAGCTGAGGTAAAACTGTTTTTCCTCACTGAGCTCAGCCTCAAGTGATGAAAGAGAAAATACAAGAATGTGTGCTAGAAGCTAGCCCTGAGAAAAAGAAGTTAGGTTGTTGCAGCATACAGGATTGTCTGAAAGAAAGAAAAGCTAATAGGATGCAAAACCTCTGGCAGCAGATGCAGATAGACCAGTGTGGGATAAACAGTAACCAGAGGAAATTTCTGTTCATGTATGTTGACTGATTAATCTCTGGAGTTGGAGTGAGTGTCTGAGAGGACATGGTGACAATGCACTGCCTCTCAGAGAATGACAGTGCTGAGGCTATGTGCAGGACTTGAGTGTGTGTGGTGTAATAGATTTCCACAAGCCAAATCACTGTGCATAAAAAAAAGTAATTTCTCTCACCAGCCAATTATTTCTTCACTTTCAGGAGAGCAGGATGGGGATAAAAAAGGTAGCAGAAGATATTGGTATTCAAGAGCAGAATTAGAATTTTAATCTGTGTCTGCTACTTGTGAGGCAAAATTGTCAATATAAATGCTAAATATTGTGTGCTCTTACTATGGAAGCTGCATGAATATGCACTGTCACTGCTGCCTTGGTTGTCCTTTGGATTTGCTACATTCTGGGCTTGCAAGAGCAGTAAGGAAGCCAGCCAGCCAGCCATTCCCCCCTGAGGGCATCAGCAAAAGAAAGAGCCAAGGCTGGAGTGACTATAAAGTGAGGTTAGAAGAGAGTTAAAGTCAAGTCTGGCTGAGGATTTCCAATATGTAGGAATTCTCTTCTTCCCCAAGCTCTGAGAAATGTGAATGTGGTTTCCAAGAGTAAAAGATGGGAAGTGTCTGCTAACGAAATCAGAGCACTTTAGAAGCAGGCACCTAAGCAATTCACTGCACAGCATTACTGTAAGTGGGACCTTAATTGAACCCTGGGTTCAATTTTTTCTTTAACGCATGCTTTCATTTGGTACTTTGTAACCCTGAACAGCAAATGACTCTTGAAAAGCTTCAGAGGCTGAATTCTGTGTTTCAGGTATGGGTCTACCAGCAGAATTGTTATGTCTACACAAGCATGGGAACAAATGCCTCAAGTGGGCCAAGAGTGACATTCCCAGTGACTGAACCCACTGAGACCTTCAAGACCGTGCCAGGTGGTTGCAAGAGAAGCAGCCACTTGGCTGGAAGGAATTCCTTTACTAGCATGATGATGAAGTGCAGGGAAGAAAGTCTTCCCAGCACAGATCAGTTGCCCAGCCTGTGGTTGCTGGCAGCTTGAGTGCTTTGCTAACGATAAATGTGCTCTCCTTCACCTGCTGTCTGGCTCTGGAGAAGGAAGCAGCTCAGGAAGAGGAAGGGAAAAGGAAGCAGTGCTCTGGATTTAATCTCCAGCTGATTTTGGGAGCTTCCAACAGGGAATGAGCCAAGAGCTGTTAGAAGGAAAACTTTTCTGCTGGAGGCGGAAACCTGATGCCTACTTTAGAAAGGCAGCTGTGGGTTGGGCAGGCTACACAAAAAAGGCTGCAGCACAGAAAAAGAGGCAGTGCTCCTTTGCAGTGTAATGTTTGTAATCAGAAATCCAAATGCATTCCTTCTTCTGCTGTAAAGGAGATGAGAGGTTGGAGTTGTGCTGGGAGGTGCTCAGCATATCAGCAGGCAATGGAGAGCAGGGGCAGCCGAGGTCTCTGACTGTGCTGCTGGCTGCGCTCCAGCTCAGGGTGATGATCCAGCGTGAGAATTTTGGCAGTAATGGAAAGAGCACCTCTTTTTTGGTTGCCAAATTGCTTGCTATGGAATCAAGGGTCCAGGTGCAGAAGGAGGGGGCTCTGCAGCTGAAGCACCCTGACAGTAGCGCAAACTTCGTGGCTAGCTGGGTTCAACTCCTGGGAATAGTGGTGTGACCCTTTAAATAATAAATAGACAGACCTAGTTTCTAGATGGCTTGATCTGACTACACCTCCCCTGGCCCACTGAGTCATAGCTCAGACTACCCTGGTGGCCACAAAGGACACAAAAGAAAGGAGGAGGCGAGGGCTGTGTGAGGAGGTGACACTGTTCAGGCAGAGACCAGGGCTGCAGGAAGGAGATCCTGGCTTCTCCACTTTCTCCTTGGGAATTGCTGTGTGGGCTGGACTCTGCAATCAACTGAGTCTCAGAAGGGAGAAGAGAGAAAAAATGAGACCTGAACAGGGAAAACGTGGAATAGAGGGATCAGGGAAAGGAACGAGTCCAGGCCCAAGCAGGGAGGAGGAATTATCAGAGGTCAGAGAAGACGTGCAAGAAGGAAGAAATCAGACAGCAGATTCAGAACTGGCAAGAGAGGGGGAAAAAATAAATTAGTTGGTTAGGGGTTCCTGGCAAGTACATTTACCCATTCTCAAAGCCAGGGGAGGACAGGGACAGGGGGTTGTGGTGGAGGCATTGGTTTGCATTCACAGATGCCTGAGGACATATAACCTACATGAAAGTTCAACCTCCAACTTTTAAGACCCAGGAGGCAAAAGGGGTTATCTATATCTACAGTGGATTCAGGAGAATTTCCACACCTTCTGCCCACACAGGAAGCAAACAACATCAGCCACGTCCATCCCGGTCCTCTTTGCCGACTTCTGATGTTCAGACAATCTGCCCAAACATATCTTTATCCAGACCATGATCTTGAGATGATGATCAGAATTTTTTAGTTCAACTGTATAGAAAAAATTCTTGATCCTTCAGGCCTGAGAGCCATTCAGATAGATAAACTTTGGTCCATCAGAAAGGAGTGACTGAGGTCTCCATTCTGGAGGTGCGAGTACTACTTTGGGGTATCCAGGAAAAGTTGCCCCACGTTTGTGCCACAGTTGTACCTGGTACACACAAGATCCATAATTTAATTGGATCCGCAACATTTAAAAATCACTTTTCTATATTTACACAGCATTTTCACAAGCTTCACAGTAGCCTTTTCTCAACACTGTATTTCTAAGAAATCTGAAATTATCATCATTTGCTTTGTAGGACAAAGAAAGCCCTAGGCTTCTTTCCTGGTTTGTTTTCCTCCATTCCATTATATAACAATACTAATGACACTGCATCCATATGACCAAACAGTAGCCAAACAACTTTTGATTTTTTAAAATAGTATAGCCAGGATGCAAAAAGCTAGGAGATTCAAGCCTAGTCGTCACAATTTGCTGGAATCAGGTGACAAAACCCACCCCAAGGTGCTAATGCAAAACTTGAGTTTCTCAGCCACTGGAATAATGAACTCATGATAGATTTAAGAAAATTATTGTATTTCTAGACAAAAATGTCCAGAAGTGTAGCCTCACATTTGCACACTCAATAATGCAACCCAAATATAATCTTTCTCAGCAATTCTTCCACTCCCAGGAGCTAGCAAAGAAGAGCTACAACTCAGTGTGTGTAGAGACATTCAAGCAAGTAATGAGGAAGTGAATGGGTTCACACAGCACAATATGTGAACTACAGTTTAATAATCCTGAACAGCAAGACCAAGCTCTGCTCTATGGACCTAGTGCTACAGACAGGAGATTCTTCAACAGCCTTTCTGTTATAGCCTCTGAATTTCCCAGAATATTCTGAAACTTAGAATATGAGAAATTAAAACACATACAATATGGTAAAACTGTTTTTTAAACATAAAGTTATTCCCTCTTTCCAGAGTGGTTACTTGTTTATGATTATGAAGAGAAGGAGGGAGGGGTGTTTGCCTTAAGTAAAAACAGTAGGCTGTCTGTAGGATAACTCTGCAAACTGAACTGAACAATGTTTGTGTGACATTAATTCTTGCTCAATTATGATGGATTTGGCATTTTTGTGTAAAATAAGGCTGTAATTGGAATAATGTGAATCTTATTTGGAAAAAAGTTATTCCTGTAATTCTGATAATTGTCCAGAAAACAACATGGAAACCAAGAGTACAAGGCCGTATTATTTCCAGATGAGCAAAAAATCTGTTATGAAATTAAAACATACTAATTCAGCTACTCTTCATATGTTTGTCTCAAAGTTGTATGAGTCATGAATGCATTGAAGAACTTTCCATGAAAAAACCCAGGAAGAATTCAGTGGGTGGCAGTGCATGTGACACAGCTTTGAGGTCCTTTAATTTGCTTTTTCTCTCTTGGAGTACAAACATTTCAGCCAAAAACAGGAGTAAGAACTGCAGCCTCAGAAGTTCATCAATAGGATTTAAGTCATGGTTTATGGTATATTAAAAGGTGGAGGTAATAAATCAGATTCAAATTGTCTCATTGAAATTCTTCTGTAAAATATACATTTTTGTTCTCTTTTAGATGATAATTTTCTTGGCACAGAATCCAAGCTTCTTGCTTTGGTCAATCTAGGAGTTAGAAAAACTATTCTAGTATCTTAATCTTGCTTATATTGACCCAAAGACAGGTTTCACATCACTGTCCCTGCTCCTTACCCTGTGCAACAGTAAGCACATGCTGGAATCTCTTCCAAAAACCACCCTCACCTTTCCATTTGTCCTGGACCAAAGGCAGAACCCCCACAGGGCAAACCCTTGTTAATGGGAGAATTTTAGAACAAGAGAGATCAGGCGACTGGAATAAAATGCTATAACTTTAATGGGGAAAAGTAAGAGATAGAGAGAGGCAAGAGGGTATGAGTAAGAATTAATATACAAAGAAACATATACAACTGAGCTGCAATCTGGAGGGCTGCCATGTCAGCAACAACGGAGAAGTGCCAAGAACAGGTTGGGGGGGAAACTGAAGCAGCAGGCACAGAGGGGTGCAGCCCTGGAACAGCTGGGGCCAGCAGGAAGGTTGCAGTCCTGGAGCAGAGCTCAGAGGAAAAATTGAAGCCAAAACAGAGTTGTGGAGAAAAGGTTGGGAGTGGTGGAACTGGCATGGCGGCTGTGGAGGGACACAGCCTTGTAGTGGCTGGGGCCAGTGGGAAGGTTGCAGTCTCAGAGTGCAGCTCAGAGTTAAAAACGAAGCCAAAACAGAGTTGTGGAGAAAAGGTTGGGAGTGGGGGAACTGGCATGGCGGCTGTGGAGGGACACAGCCGTGTAGTGGCTGGGGCCAGTGGGAAGGTTGCAGTCTCAGAGTGCAGCTCAGAGTTAAAAACGAAGCCAAAACAGAGTCAGGATACTCAGGCAGCCAAGTCCATGAGGGCAAAGCACAGAGCCAAAAAGGAGATACACAGCAGCTCTAAAATGCCGTGTCAGTAATGGCATCTGTCTTCCCCTCTCCACCCCTTCTTCTTCCTAGAACCCCATTTGTTCTCCCACCTTGTGCACACTGTCAAAGTTCCCTTAAAAACTTTCCCCCAAGCAGCCTCCCCACTCACCCACCGGCATTGCTGTCAGATCCCTCTGGGTGGAACACAAGGGCAAAGCAAAAATGGTAGGTAAATACTTAAACATTGACCAATACCAACACAACACATCACTCCACTCCCAAACATGGCTGCTTGTTGTGAAAACATGAGTAAAGGGGTCAACCCCACCAACAAAAAAGGGTGTTACCAAATAATTTATGACTGCTGTAGATGACAAGCAAGGGGCTGTTCCTGGGGTGGGATTTGATGGATCTTCATTCTCCATTCTTTAAAATAGGATGCAATTGACACTGCGCTCAGTCTGGTGGGGGGCACAAAATATTCAATGTTGATCTCTACTAGGTTTCTGAGGTCTTGGAGGCATCAGAGGGCAGCCATGCACAGAGACCAGACCTCACAACACCACCTTGTGTTCTCATGGGGCTGGCAATGTCCGTGCTTGTTTTGTAGGAGAAGTTGATCAAGAAGAAGCTTAAGAGGGTGTTGAATTTCCCTGTAATGATACAGTATAACAAAGTACTCCTGGGAAGAGCATGAGTGGTTCCTCATTGCACTGTTGGATTGCTCTGGCCTTGACAGCAATTAGAGTCTCAAGTGATGTTTCTCTGCAATTTCCCATTGGATGCTCAAAACAATGTCGTTAAATGGGTCACTCTGTCTCTCTTCGTTACAATCTTGATTTTATTACTCTGCCTACTACCCGCTATGTGCTTCAGTGTTTATTTGCCTTGAAGTCAGACATAGTAATATGGGTGCATTGTACCCTTGATGGTGAGTGAAAATGAAATGCAGTTAATGCCTCTCGAGGACCTGCCTCTAAAATATTTGTCACTAACAAATGTTCAGTACAAAAGGCAGATGACACTGATTGACAGTGCCACACAGCTTAGCCACTAACCTCAGCACTTTCTCCTACCTAGTCATCCCCTACTTTACTCTGAGGATGCAGGAAACTATATACAATCTCCCAGAGAAAGGTGTTTTGCCTTCTGCCGTAGGAGTTAGGGACCATTTGCCTGAGGAAAGCAGTGGCTGAAAAGGTTTAATCCTGCTCCCTTTCAAGTTACAGAAAAGTAAGGTTGAACCCAAAGTGACAGAATGTCCCTGGTAACTACTGTGCAGGTTAGCTGGCACAGTTAAATATTTATAACTAATAATTTTGTGAAATGAAACCTGTACATTGGGGCACCTTTTACAGTGAACATGCCATATTCCAGTTCACGATGTTTTACAGCTTGTTGTGAGGTACTACAAGGATACGTACTAAATCCCTACAAACAACTGCCCATATTAAGCTGTAGTATTGTAAACCCAAGAAATTAAGCTCCTGGGAGGCTTAGTATTATGTTTTGTAAACAAGTATAGGGGTAGGACCTTTGCCAAAAAAAAGGATGGGCTAGTGGGATGATGAAACAATAAACTTTGCCATGCATCGACAGTTTATTGTGGGGCTTCTGTAACAGAGTAATGAGGACATTTTAATGGACACTTCAGTGAAGCTGGATTTTGCTGACAAATAATGTTTAGAGACACTGATAGGATCAAGCTGTATTTAATGATGCATTAGATAACCTGAGTGCTGGCGTGACCAGTGAAATAATGGCTCATGATCTGCGTAAGCCACTTCCAGTCAGTTATGGCCATGTGAATATATTCAGCATTTACCGTTAAACTGCCTAATTTGCAGATTAGAGACTAAAGGAAGATATTTGAAGGATTCGTGCTGGAGTAAAACCTTCAACCACTGCCAGAAGTTGTGTAGTCTGAGGTGTCAGTTCCAAATGCTTATTGAAGCATCTTCTGAAGAAGAATCCCTTGCTTAGAGCTAGCAAAATGGCTATCTTGCCTCTTTCATTCCCTGCTTGTCAGAACAAGCAGGATGCACAGAATTCAGGCTAAGCATGGAGGAAGAAGGCTGATCTGGTACACCAGAGCAAGCTTCCTTCCATCAGTATTGCCTATACAGACATCAGCACTCCTTGTGGAGCATGGATTGGGAAATCTGCCTGCGATGCACAGGGATGCCCTTTGCTTCTCCTGAGCAACTGCATGCTGGCCTACTAGGTCAGCACAGACTCCCTGGCAGGGGGACAAAGCAAGTTGCACAAGGGAGACAATAGTGCTGTGTGGATGTCAAGGGTTAGGACTGGGCCAGCCACTAGATGAATGACACACAGTCTCTATAAACCCATCTCCCTTTCAAAAATGGAAGAGAAAGGGAATGAAGGAGAGAGATTATTGGACTGGAAAAGAGAACTAAAACTGTTTAAATGGAAATAGTAACAATCAAATGAAAAATATACAAATATATGCAAAACCAATACTGAACTGGCACTCCTCCCATTATAGCAATTATGTCACTGTCACTACTCATGCAGATGCTGGGGAAACCTCAGACTGTACTCAGCAGCAAATAGGAACCTCATGCAGAAGCTGGATGATGGAACTGGATTCAGGAATGTATGGATTTGGACTGAAGGCAGACAGAATCCTCCTTGGACATTGGCCATTGAAGAAGAGTTTTACACTGAATATGACAGTTTTACACTGAATATGACATATATGGGGTGGAACACGCTGTTGGTCAGTTTAGAATTGCCTGTCCTGCCTGTCTTTCCCTATAGGTATGGCCTCTAACTTACAGCACCCCCAGTGCCACACACAATATTTAGCAGTGACTTTGGTTCTCACAAGAGAAAGTCTAAGCAAAAGCCTTTCTGCACACCAACCCTTGGTAGTAACTACAAACATCAAATGTTATCACTTGTAGAAGCAGTGTCTGCAAAAATATGCTGATAACTTCAGAAACTGCAATGACTTAGAAGAGACTGAGCTGAACAGTAAAATCGCCAAACAGAATTAGTTCAGTTCTAACTCAAACCAGGACAGTAGAACAAGCCCCAAGAAAGAGCCAAGAGCTCCACATGTCCACCACTGGGGATGTGCCCCAAGCTCGGTCCTCAGGACTGCAGCATTAGTCCTTCCATGAATTAACTGTGAGGGTGGCATTTTCTGTCTTGCTCTGAACACAGAAGGCTGGCTTTGTCTCTGCTGGTTATTCAGGAGCTTGCAGTTCTCGTGTTCTTTTATTGGTGCTCTGGGTTCAATCTTTGCAAATTCCTGAGCACTTTTACAAAGTCAAGATGTGCCTTCAGCTCTCAATGTCTTAATCTCTAGTCCTCTGGTAATCAATATATACAACTTGAATTAGCCATCTGCGAAATGCTACCCTGCTATATTCATGCCAAATCCCCACATCCTTATTTGAGATCAGACACTGAGGTGGGGAGATGAGCCCGTGCATACAGTTTTCTCAGCAAACATTTGAAAAATGTTTCTTTTGTTAAGGCTGTGTCAATAGTTGGCTCATGTTCTCCATGGAGGTAAGCATTGATACATCAAATACAGTGCAAAAGCAGTTGAGAAATGAAGGTCTTTACTGATGCTCTGAATTATGAATGTGACAAAATCACTGTAAATTTTCACTTCGTTCCAGTTTCTTTATTTGTGCTACATTATCTTGGTCTGCCTGCAGGTTAGCTGATGTTCTCGAGGCAGTCTAGCTCAGATTTGGAACACGCATTCTGGTTGCTCCATTTTGTTTTAGTTGAACCAGTTTCTTTGTGTTTGCCCTAAAACTGGAGTCAGCACAGCCAGAGATGCGCAGCCAGAGAAAGAATTCCTACTTTCCTTTTTCCTGCAGAAGCCAGCAGATGGTGCTTACTGCCTTTACACACTTCACAGAGAAATTCTGTACCATTGCCTAGTTTATTTATGGTGTTTACCAGTGAGCAGCTATAAGGCTTGCAGCTACTTGGCACTTTTCAGAGAGCTGAAGTATTAGGCTCTGAAGGCAAAATGCATCCCACAGTGTTGAGGGCTTTAGGATTTCAAACACCTTTGTGTTTGGTTGCTTTCACAGGCTGTTTTCTCAAAACAATGCTTTGCTGCCATCATAATAGTTTCGTGGATTTGTTTATTTAAAATTGGAGGGTGGGAGTAGGAGATGTAGTTGTGGCATCGCTTTGGACATGTTTCAAAGTGGAGCTTGGAGAAGGAGTCTGTAAGACACAGTTTATTCTTCTGGTACAGGGTTGCTGAGTCCCAGGAGAGTCTGTGCTAGTCACGATGATTTGCAGAGAATTCTGAGTAGTGTATGCTTCTAGGAGTGATATTCTGAGATTGTTTCAGCCTGGATGAAAAGGATGATAAACTCTCAGAAAAGCATCTTCCCAAGTCATTCTCAGCACTGGTAAGAAAATGCTACCCACACACACTGATGAGGGTTCCCATGCTTGCTTTGGGAGACTGAACACCTGTGGAAAACACATTGTGATCTCTCTCAAGAGGCTTCCACACACTCCAGACACATTTAATGGCTTTCTCTCCACCTTTACAGATCCATTTTTTTTTCTCAGAACAACTACCCAAAGCTGAAAATCTGCCAAATATTCACCTCAAGGTCATTGTTGTCTCTCTAGCTGTGACTTAGATCTGTTGGGAAGTGCATGGAACCTGGGAGAAAGAGTATGAGGGTAAGAAGCTCATACCACACATTTACAGTATTCACTCCTGTGCAAAGACCTTACCTTTTTTTATTTACTTACTTATGCATTTCCTTTCTAAGGACACCAAGCCCGAATAGAAACTCACTGGCAGATTGCACCTTCCTGTGAGCACATCTTTTATTAAATACTATGTTCTTGTTCCTTGCAGCTGAATTGTTATGGTTTGGTTAAAACAATGATTTCTACCTCTGGCCAGTAGCCAAAAACTGTAGTAATAAGCAATAGTTTTGCTTATCTTTGAAACAAGTAGGAAATTCCACAGCATCAGTGCTACTAGCATTACTAGGAGTAACTTGTGCTTTGATGGTGGGAGCAGAATGGCTATTGTCTTTTGGTGTTTGTTTTTTGTGGATTACCTGTTGCGCACACATGGCTAGGTGGAATCTCAGAAATAGCAGCGTTTTCCTAAAACTGCCAGCTAGTTCTTTACACCTCATTGGAAATAATGCAGCGTAAAAATCTTTGATGATTAATATGTGTATGAATAAATCATATTATGAGTTATGTGAAATAAAGATTTTTCTAAATTGTAGAGGAGAATCAGAGAATTACAGAATGGTAGGAGTTGGAAGGGACCTCTGGGGATCAAGTCCAAACCCCCTGCTAAAGCAGGTTAGCCTGCTAAAGTAAGTTGCAGAGCTGGAGCCGCTCCAGAGGAGGGCAACAAGGTTGGTGTGCTCCGCCGTCCCTGCTCTTGATGCGAATTAGGTATCCTCCCATCTGGGCTTGTGCAGTTTATTGTGGTAAGGGTCTGTAGAGGTTTTAGGGGATGAGGCAAATAGCCTTTATTGTTGTAAACTTTTGAGTTGGTTGCCCTGTGCAGACTTTGTAGCTGCTTTCAGCGAGCTGTTCTTGAACCTTTCCTCCATTAGCACATTCTTGTTCAAGTCAGCAGTCTGTCTCCCCTTATCTAGGAATGCACATTTCACTTTGTCTAATGGGACAAAGTACATCTGGTGCAGTCTTTTCCAAACAAGATTCTTTATTTGGTGGTGTGTTAGAAGTCATTGATCAACCTTTCTTTGTCAAAGGTAAATTGCTTACTAAGATTTCACTATCCAAGAATTCTAAAAGCAGTTCTATAGTTCACCCCTTCAATACCATTAGCCATTTTGGTCACTGGGGCAAGCTGCTGGTTCATGTTCACTTTGGTATACATCAGGACTTCCAACTCTTCCACAGAGCTGCATTGCAGTAGGACCACCCCTAACCCGTACTGGTGCATGGTGTTATTTGTTCTCAGGTGCAAGACTGTGTACCTTCCCCTGTTGAACTTCATTTGGTTCTTCTCTGCCCAATTCTCCAGCCTGCTCAGGACTTTCTGAATAGCAGCACAGCTTCTGGTGGGCCAGCCACTCCTCCCAGAGTTGCTTGCTCCCAAACTTGCTGAGGGTACACTACATCCCTTCATTCACATCAGTGCTGAAGATATTGAGCAAGACTGGACCCAGTAGTGACCCCTGGAGAACACCAGTGACTACAAGTAGACTCTGGACCACTGATTGCAACACTCTGAACACTGTTGTTTAGCCAGTTCTCAATCTACCTCACAGTCTACTCATCCAACTCACACATCCTAGGCTTACCCTTAAGGACATTATGAGAAACAGTGTAAAGTGGAATCTAGCAGAGTTTGAATCCTTTCTGGGGAATCACTCTGTGCAATCACCAACTAACACGCAGAATCAAGGGCACCCTGTATCCTGCACCTCTCAGATGGTAGACAGAGGCCTAAGTAAAAGGGGTGAGTGGAGGCAAGTTCATAGCCATGGCAGAAGGCAAGCATCCCCCTGGCCTGCCTTGCCTCTCCAGGTGCCTCTGAGAAATAGCTATGAGGCCCTCATGGAAGAGCATTTGAACAGGCTGCCCAGGGGGGTTGTGGAGTCTCCTCTGGAGATGATCAAGACCTGCCTGGATATGTTCCTGTGTGACTTGGTCTAGGTGACCCTGCTGTGGTAGGGGGATTGGATTAGATGACATTTCTAAATCCCTTCCAATCTCTAACATTCTGTGATTCAGTGATTCTACGAAATACACTTCCATGCTTAAATGGCATGAAGGCATAGGAAAGTTGCAAAAATCTGCTTTGCTCCCCAGGAAGTCAATTGCAGAGCTCTGAGTGATTTCAGTGAGAGAAAAGACCTCTTTCAAGGGTAAGTAAATAAATTAATTTCATTGATATAGAGATCATTAGTGACAGACCTTTGAAATGTGAAACACTGAGCATTTCTGAGCATCTGCAGCATTACAGCGAACACTGTATTGCCTTGCTATAGCATTCTCTATCTCCCAGGCCAGTCCTTCCCCCACCCGTAGTAATCCCTTCCAATCTCTAAGTGAGAGGAGTGAGAGCAGAGTGAGAGCAGAGTGAGAGGAGTCACGTATCCTCCAGGTCACCTTGGGTTTCCATAGTGACTATTTGAATGTGATTGTCTTATCAATCAGAACCTCCTTTGCTCTCACAAGCAGCTAAAAAAAAATCTCTTCTGGTTTCTATGGCAACCATCTTTAAATCCATGTATTTGTTTTCTTTAGGCTGAGCAGAAATGTTGGAAATAGTGCAAATGAACTGCTGGGGTAATATTTTTTATGTTTTTTCCCCCCTTAAGCTATCCTTCATTGTCATCCAGAACAACAGTTACAAAGAGGCTACTGTCCTTTTGTTTCAGTTACTTAGACATCCTCTTTGTTGCATCACCACATGAGGAATGCCTCTGAAAAAGATTCGTTTTCATGAGGAACACTGAAAACCTGAAACTTTTGGAGTTAACTCAGGCCTCTATGACATTTCATCCCCAGGCACTTAGAAATAAAAATGGTGATGTTTTGTCACCCCAAATAACTTGTGATAATAATACACAAGAATAGCACCTTGCCTCCCGTAACCTCAATGCAAAGTACAGCTGTTACTTAACTGCAATGCTGTGAATCAGTAAAACGGTGTTACCAGCGGAGTGCAAGAACGTGCTCAAGGCCCATCCACACTACAGATCCAACAAAGAAATGGCAGGAAGGTTATTTTGTTTTCCTTAGCCTAACATGGAATCATAGAATGTTTTGGCTTGGAAGGCATCTCCAAAGGTCATCTAGTCCAACCTCACACTACAAGTGAGGACATCTCTAACTAGAACAGGTGGCTCAGAGCCCCATCAATCCTGACCTTGAATGTTTCCAGGGGTGGGGCCTCCACCACCTCTCTAGACAGCCTGTTCCAGTGATCCACCACCCTCAGTTAAAGAACTTTTTCCTAACATCATGCCTAAATCTATCCTTTTCTAGCTGAAAACCATTACTCTTTGTCCATGCCCAGCCTTTGTATAGGCTTCTTTCATATATTAGAAGGTCTCTATAAAGTCTGCAATGGAGTCTTCTCTTCAGGCTGAACAAGCCCAACTCTCTCAGCTTGTCCCTATAACAGAGGTGCACTGGTTTCTTTTCACCAATCAGCAGGCAAACTTACCTGGAAGTGTTGATGCTGGCACAACGACAATTACACTCTTATTTCATGAGCTGTCTATAAACATGCAAAGTGGGTCCATCTCAAAGTTAATTTGTCCTGACAAATTTTAAGTAGAAGGTGTGCTTAAGGCTACAAATTACTCTGCTCTTCAAGTCAGACACAGCTTTTTCTGGGATAGTCTTGGTATCAGCAGATTGCAGCCATACCAGATCTACTTCCAGGCTGCAAGTAAGGGTAGATGGACTATTGAAGAGGAAGAAAAGATCCCAACTCCATCTGTGGCACTGGTTTCCAGCTGTCCAGGGATTTTCTTACTCCTCTTCCTCTGTATTAGCAAAAAACAGTTTTAGTTCTGGAACAAGATGACAGAAGTGTTTGCTTTTCTCTTTCTAACTTTTCTCAGAAACTCTTGGTCCATCTGATGCTTCTGTTTGAGCTTTGCCAGAGCTGCTCAGGTGCCAGCACAAGGCCTGTTTGTGCCTGTGCAATGGAGCAAGCACACGTGCAGAGACACTAGCAAACCTGCAGTCAGCCCACCTTACTCCTTTGCAGAAGAGTTGCTAACAGACTGGAAAAAGGTCAAGTGGAAAAATAGCCAGGAGACTGGAGTTGTGGTCATGTATTAAGGAAGAGCAAAAGAACTCTGTCAGTTAATGGAAAAGTCAGTAACCGTTATTGAGGATAAGGAAATTTTATGGTATGGGAAGAGGAAATGGTAAGGTAATAAAAGGAGAGAAGTTAAACAGCTGCTTGGCTGAAGGAGGTTTCCATCTTTACCCAGAAGCATTGTTAGCTCAACTCATGCTGAGCATGTGAAAGAGAAAGAGAGGCAAGGGGTAGCCTCAAGGGGAAAGAGAGGGTACCTGGCTGTAGAAGCTCCTTCAAGGGGAGCCAGAGGGGAACCCACAAGGGAGAAAAGCATTTCCCTTCAGTGGGAAGCATGACCTGCTTATCACAGGCAGCAGGGACCAGGCAGAGTGGTGGTGGATCCATGACATGTCTGTTTTTTCTTCTCTTTTCCCCATAGCTTTGAGAAGATGGGGACCAAAGCTGCTGGCAAACACTACCTAAAAATGAGGAAAGGGGCAGCTGGGGACAGGGGGTAACAGAGGATGTTTTGCTTAGCAGTTTCCTTCCTGAAGCCTGAGGTCAAGAAGGTTGATACCTGTGAGAGCACAGCTCAATAAAGGCTGCAGGACACCTGGAAACAGGAACAGGTAAGAAATACGTTGGTCACAAGAACTCAAAATCTCAATCTCTGTATCTTGGTTTACAGAGCCACTTAGGCCCTGTATCTTTCTTTCTTTCTTCTATATGGCTGATGTACTGGCAAATTGATGAGGACAGCTCAGCATGTTCCTGCCTTCTCTGGAGCTTGCACCATGTAGCTGGTGGTCCTTCCCTCCTTTGAGAGCACTGAGGGCACCCTCTTTAACACCTGAGTCTCTACACAATATGCACCTGCACATCCCAGTCATCCTCTCAGCAGCTGCCCCCAGGAACATGACTCTTATTTCTGCTTCTCTCCCTCCTGCTCCTGTAGCACTGTGTGGGTCCAGACCCTGCCATGGGTTTTCAGTTCAGTGAATGAATCAAGTGACAACAAGACCCAGCAGCTGTGCTGGATACTGCACCAGCAGTTTACACTAGAACAAGCCTGCAAGTCAGCCAGTAAGGTGGACTAGTACCATGGTCTGGCGTGCTCTGGGTTCCCATAAAGCTGCAACGTGGCCTCAGTCTGTCACTCTGAGAACACTTGACTTTCAGCCCTCCTCTGAATCATCTGAACATGTCTGACACAAATAGGAGAGCTTCTGTATGAGGGACTGTAGGTAACAACTGGATCATAAAATCATCATGGCTGATACAGGCCAGGATGCTGTTGGTCTTCTTGGCCACCTGGGCACCCTGCTGGCTCCTGTTCAGCCAACTGTCAACCAACACCTCCAGATCCTTTTCTGCTAAGCAGCTCTCCAGCCCACTCTTCCCCAAGCCTGTATCTGCTGGGAGTTGTTGTTACTGAAGTCCATGACCTGTCACTTGGCACTCAATCCCATTGTCCTCAGCCCATTGCTCCAGCCTGTCCAAACCCTTCAATGGCACCTCCCTTCAAGCAGATTGACACTCACACTTAATTTTATGTCACTGCAAATTTACTGAGGTTGCATTCCATCCCCTCATCCAGGTCATTGATAAAGATATTAAACAAGACTAGTCCCAAAACTGAGCCCCAAGGGACACAGCTTGTGACTGGTCACCAACTGGATTTGACCCCATTCACAACAACTCTCTGGGCTCAGCCATCCTAGTGGACAGCAGGATGACTATGAGCCAGCAATGTGCTCTTGAGGCCAAGAGGGCAAACAGAATCCTGGGGCGCATCAGAAGGGGGTTGATTAGCAGATCGAGAGGTTCTTCTCCCCCTCAACACTGTGCTAGTGAGACTGCATCTGGACTATTGTGTCCAGTTCTGGGCCCCTCAGTTCAGGAAAGACACAGAGATGCTGGAGGGTGTCCAGCATAGAGCAACAAAGATGATGAAGGAAGTAAAGCACCTCCCTTATGAGGAAAGGCTGGAGGAGCTGGGACTGTTTAGCTTGGAGAAGAGGAGGCTGAGGGGTGACCTCATT
>VZRI01012085.1:343413-353979 GCA_013397515.1 Upupa epops | reverse complement strand
ATGTTGCAGTGAACATTACATGATCTGTTCGTTTTCCTCTGGGGGAACCATAGCTTGACCATTCACCGAGGTGCACATCAATGTGATGAACAGCAAAATGGCATTTATTATCACACGGCGTACACCTACATACCCCTGCCTTTCGTGTACGCCCCTTTTTCCCACAGATGTAGCATAATAGAGAACCTATTGCATCACATCCCACAAGCCCGCATGTGCACAATACAACACAAGTAGACAACATCCACTGCTTTTCCCTCATCCACTAGGTAGGTCACTTGATCGTAGAAGGAGATTGGGTTGGTTGAACAGGATTTGCCCTTAACGAACCCGTGCTGTCTGGGTCTGATCCTCCTGTTGTCTTGCACTTGCTGCGTGATCACCCCCAAGATGAATTGTTCTTCTCCAGTACATGACCTCTGTCAGGCTGACAAGCCTGTGTTTCTCCAGATCTTCCCTTCTGCTCTTCTTGTAGATGGGTGTCACTGAAACTGTCAAGTTTCCAGTCATCCAGGACCGCTGATAAATGACAGAGAGAGGCTTGGCAAGGTCGA
The DNA here is from genome assembly GCA_013397515.1 of Upupa epops. Classification (NCBI taxonomy): domain Eukaryota; kingdom Metazoa; phylum Chordata; class Aves; order Bucerotiformes; family Upupidae; genus Upupa; species Upupa epops. Next base: position 353,425 of record VZRI01012085.1, on the reverse strand, counting down.
CAACCAGCTCCCTCAGCACTCTCAGGTGGATGTAATCTGATCCCATAGACTTATGGGTGTCCATCTGGCTTAGTAGCTCATACACTGCTATTTCCTGGATTATGATAGGACTATGCTGTTCTCCATCTTCTAGCTCAGGGGACTGAATACCATGACGATAACTGGACTGAGGCTAAAGAAGGCCTCATATATTATGTGAGATATTGGGTTAAAACGTGGCTGGACACATTACTGTCTCCATCTTTCATGTGAAGAACGTGAGATGTGCTCTGGCAGTAGTTGCAGGGCAGGATCTGTAAAGGAAATGATGGTTGTCCTCTCCTGTAACTCCCACCAGGTGTGCAGAGTGCCACAGCCTGGACCTGGACAAGGTGTGCCTGCCTAGAAGTGACTGCTTAAATGCAGCTCCTAGCCAGACAGATCCAAGTTTATTCATAAGGACCGAAGTGCTAAAGCTCACCCAAATTCATAGAAGCGGTAGTAACATACTCAGAGGTCTTAGTGAAGGTGAGCTAGGGACATACCTTTTCCATGCTGTTTAACAGAAAAGAAAGCTGGGGCATGAAGGTGGGAACAAGGGATGGGAACCTAAGTGTAGAATTTGAACTATTTGTCAGAGTCTGGTCTTCCTTTGTCTTTTTGTTTTGTTTTGTTTACCTGTATGGACAGCTGAAACGTGGGACTTTGAAATGGGAAAGCAGCAATTTATATTCACCAGCACTCACAGAGAGGCAGGAACCACCCGTTTGGCTTTTGATAACAAGAGGATAAGCTACATTTCTGTTTGTATTGGTTACATCTCTATAGGCATTATTGCTGGTGCCCGCAGGAAAGAGTCCCATGCCGGGCTGGCTGTGAGAAGCAGAGATGGATGCCTGAAGGAAGGAAGTTACAACAACAGGCAGTCTATGTACTCCAAAGTGGTGTAAGCACTTTGCAAATTTCTGAAAGACTGAAAGACATAAAGGACATAAATGAGAGTGGATTTGTCCCGTTTTTCCTTGCAGGAAGAAAATGTGCATCCAGAGAAGAATAACAAAGCTTGTGAGGGGTCTAGAACACAAGTCTTGTAAGGAGTGCTTGAGGCAACTAGGATTCTTCAGCCTGGAGGCTCAGAGAAAACCATCCCACTCTACAACTACATGAAAGGAAGTTGGAGTGAGTAGGAGTTCAGTTTAGTCTCCCTAGTAGCAAGTGTTAGAACTATATGACATGGCTGCAAACTGTACCAGGGAAAGTTTAGGCTGAATATTAAGAAAAATTGATTCACTGAAAGAATTGTTGGACACTGCAACAGGCTGCCCAGGGCAGTGATGGAGTCTCCATCCCTGAAAGTATTTGAAGGATGTGTAGACACAGTGATTAAAGATTTGGTAGTGACCTGGCAGTGGTGAGTTAACCTTTGGACATGATGACCTTAAAGGTTTCTTCCAACAAAAGAGGTTCTGTGATTCTGTAAATCCTGTGATAAATTCTGTAGCTGCATCTATGTGGAGGTGAACAGGAGCAAGTAAGCAGTTCCCCAACATTGCATAAGCTTGTCCCATGGCCAGAAGCACTGGGTGGGAGTGTACTCTGAAAGTAACCCGTGTTTTTCTGTGGGAAGTTTCTCCCCTGAGACATTCCTGAGGGATTAGTCAGATTCTCATGTCTCTGTACTGCAGCTTCTGAAACAAAAAGAACAAAAATAAACCCAAGCAGAGGTGTAGTGTAAGCAGATGGAGTTGTCCAGACTGACCAAGCAGGCTTAGACTGTCCATGGCTGGGTGTGCACACCCATAGCATGTGTGTGATCAGATGATGGTTTAAACAAATGAGTCATCTTCACTGTTGCTCTGCTGCACCATAGACAACATCATGGCTCTACTTGTAATACTGCACTGCACACCAGTCAGAGCCTAATTGCACTGAGCAAAGGACCAAGTCACAGAATCATAAAATCTTTAGGGATCAGAAGGAACCCCCAAAGATCATCTAGTCCAACCTCCCTACCACATGAAAATACATGTATGAAAGGTTCTGTAGTTGCCAAGAGAAAAACTATTTCCAGAGCAGGAAATTATTACTATGCAATCATTTTGGAGACTTGTGATATTTATTCATGCTTGAATGTTTGAACTAACCATGTGCAAATGCAACATCTCTAGTTTAGTGAGAGGTGTCCCTGCCCATGGCGGGGAGGTTGGAACTAGGTGATCTTTAAGATTCCTTCTAACCTGAATCATTCTATGACTCTAATTTTGAAAAACTGTGTTGATAAATCAAAGACATCCTGAGAATGTCCTCAATGTACTTGTAGGTATGCTAGGGCTATTGTGTGAGACAGAAGAATAAATGTGTGCTTTCTAATAGCAAGACTACATCTAAAATAAATGATCTATTAGTATAAAATAACAGGAAATAGTTTCATATGGAAACCTGAAGTTGGTGTTTAGATCTTGTTAAAAAAAAATAAAACTACACAAAAATCACTTTGCTACCACAAGAACCTGCTGCCTGGTTGTGAAAGCAAAACACGAGTCCTTAGGGATCTTTCCACAGGAGAAGTGATGTTACACTAGCTGCTCACCCTGGAAGAACACCCAGCCACTTTGCTGTGGGATGACTTTAGGAGCTGGAAGGAATTTTTTATAGTTCATCTTGAGTTATTCTCTCAGAGAGCCACTTATGTCTGCATATCTTTGCAGAAGTACCACGAGGATGTATTGCCCTCTGTACCTGGAATCTTGGGCTATTCACTATAAACCTATATTCGACAGTGATTGGAGAAGCCAAATTATGTCTGTGGCCAAAGTTGGATTACAATACAGTCAGGAAACACATAGGTTACTTCTGCTTACCTGAAGGCTCCGCTCTATCCTTACAAGGCCCAGACTTCCTTTTGAAGGTGCCAGGAGGCATCTTCCCACAAAAGAGGTTTCATCATAAAAAGGCCACTTGTTGAAACTAGATGTATTGGCTTCAACAAATAGGGTAAAGTTGAGAATGGGACTAAACGGGGGGTCAACAGGGAAGGTGCTGGGTATTCTGGAGCACTCCTCTGGCTTACTCTCTTTTTAAAAGAAAACGTTGTTCATTTTACCCACAATTGGGTGATGAAAGTCAGAATTCTTCACCATCTGTGAAGAATGGGTGAAATTCTTCACCCATTTTGTCAACAGCTCCTTTTGCTGGTAGAGCCACGTAGACTGGAAAGTATTGACCTTCCCATCCCTCAAGCACAGAGCTGTGCCGGGGACACAGAGGACAAGCCTCTTATGGTGGTGGCCAGACCAGTCTCTCCTTTGTCAGTCCTTTTTGTTCAGGACCCAGCAGAAGAACTCCAACATGCTCAGAAACCTCAGCCCTTTGGCAGATTGACTCCACCTTCAGCCTGCATTTCAAATGCATGATTTACTGAGAGTAGTAGGGTACATCAACATGGCACAAGAGACAAATACTCAGCCTTGGTTTAATTCAGGAAAATAAGATTCCATATTAAGCTGTCAATTTCATTGTAACATTGCATAGTCCTCAGTCACTAGTTTTCATAAGGTCTAGGAGGGTAAGTCAGAGGCAGGAATATTCTGAATTTGGGGAGAACTAGGCAGTTAAAACAGCATAGTTGTGAATAGAGATGGCAGGTAGAAATCAGATGCCACCAAGCCTGTGGCATGATCAGGCTGGTGAGAAGTATGCTGAATGAAAGGGAAGGATGAACACTTCTTTCTGATGAACACTGGGTTTTCTCTACTTCTGTCTGTCTCCATGGCCACAAAGATATCCCATGTGTTGGCCATTGTCCAATAACTCTCCACACACAGTTGCTGCAAACACTATGGTTTGCAGCATGACCTCTGTGTCTGCCACAAGCCATCTGACACTTCCTACCAACTGTGATGATGGAGGATGTGAGTACTGCTGGGGAAAATCACAGTAACAGTGAGTATATCCCAGCTTCCTAAAATCTTTGCAACAACAACTTCTAGAGATTTGCTGGACTTTTTGCTAAGGTGCCTCCCCAGAGTGAAATCTTAGTAAAAGCCAAATTTTCCACTGTAGAATGTTTCCATCTTTCTTTGACCAGTGACTGAAAGACATCAGTGGTGACAGCTGGTGCCCACAGCAGCCTCATAAGACTGTGAATGGGCAGCTCTGATTAATGTATAACAATTACAACCTTCAGAAAAAGGCAAAGGTTTGTCATTATAATTTCAGCACAGCAGCAGGGACATCTTGTTGTGCCAGTATGATGTATTTTTTTCATTTAATATAGTACGTTATAGAAAATTAATTCTGAATTTTGAATTTAAGTAACTCAAATTCTTTCACATAACTTTTCTTTTGTTCTTTCTTTTGCTTTCCAAGCTACAGCTGTAGTGCTATCCAAGAGTATTTCTATAGGCTCATGTGGCTGGGCTGGATGTCAAGAGTTGAAAAGTGGCCTGAATCAGTCCTTTGGGTTGGTACTTCAATCTAAGCACACCAAACAGCTCTTGGGCAGCATTTACCACACAATGAGGCAACTTTGCTGAAAATAAAGGATTTATTGAACCCACACACAAGAGAAAAAGAAAGGAAAAAACCCCGAACAAGTAAAATAAACAAACAGAAAATGTGTCACAACACTGTTACACACATTGTGAGAAAGATGAGAGACAATTATGTAGTGGTCTTTGGCTGTTTATGAGAGCCTCTGGGGAAAAGGGCATACACTGCCACAAAAAGGCAACAGAAACCACCCCGGGACTGAGATGCTCCCTCTCAACTGTTGTCACTCGTGGAAAGTCCATTCTAACCATCCACAAGTTCTATCTCTTTCTTTTCACTTTCAGCAAAGTCTTCAGGGGTCAGTGTAGTATCGTCAGCAGATGTCGGTCAGACAAGCATGGTCCTCAGGTGGTAGCAGCATCTCCAATGCAACTATACAAACTTCAAACTCCAGTATCTCAACCTTCTGCCAAAGGCTTAAGAATCTCAGGTCCCTTCTGCTTCTTTGGCACAAACAGTCCAGTCAAGCATGAAGCAAAAACCTCAGATGCCCCTCTGGGCCTCTTTTTCTCCTGCTTATTCAAGCACTTTCCAGTTTCTCAGTTGTAGCTGTGACATGGCTTCTCTGCCTGTGGCCAGAAACGAGGCCAATATGGCTCCTACAGCAAGAACAAAGACAAAATGGTGCTTGCCACATGGGCATTGCCCTGCAGAAGAACAAAGATAATGTCTGCAGCTTCAGTCCTTCCTCCAGAGCCCGAGGGTTTCTTCCTAGTGGTTATAGGCAAGGAGGGGATGTAGCTTATCATATTCTGACGATCTTCAAAGCAATCAGCTTGCAGCAATTGGCTTGACTATGGAGAAAAACCGGCTGCCCCTAGCCACGCTTATGTCCCGGAGCCACCCAGAGCCAGGTGGGCAAGGAGCCACGTGCACTCCATGTCCAGCTGCCAGGCCTGTGCCGTATCCCAGACCCTGGGGGTGGGAGGGGCTGGGGTCAGGGCACACCATAGTTAGCTGCCATCTCCTGGCAGGGGGCTGCACTGTGGCATCCCAAAAGAGCATTCCAAGAGAAGGAACCCAGAAGACTGGCTTTATAGAGGAGCTTTCCCCACCCCCTGGACACACCGCTGTCACCAGGGTTGGGGAGAAATGTGCTTTCCACAGAAAAGCAGAAAGATAGCAAAACACCAGAAACTTGATATGTCAAACCATGACACTGGGGTCTGGAGCAGCAACTCTCATTTCCATTGGCCCTCAAGGCAGGAGTTAATGCCATGATGTTGTGCACATCTCAGCACCCATCATAACTCTATGCTGTATGGGATGGGGTTTCTTTTCAATGATCAGTAAAATGCTGTCTTTAAAAAACCCCAACAAACCATGTAGTTACATGGTTTTGGAAAACTCAATTAACTGTTTTTCAGTTTGCAGATATAACAGATAGATGTAGAAAAAATCCCTTAAATTCATGATTTCAAAACATGCCTCTCCTGAGGGGTTAAGTCTGCAGTATCTCTAGCCCTGGCCTTGTACTGTGGTCTATCCTATGGGAGACCTCTGATTTTCCCTGATTGCAGAACCTCCTCTAATTCTCAGTAACTGTTTTGGGGTTTGGTTTGATTGTTGCGGTTTTTTTTCTATTAAATGGGGATATTTTATTGATTGCTCCCATTTTCTTAATGCAAAAGTTCTGAATAAAAGTAGTAATTGACTTACAAGACGAATGTCCAGAGCATCTTGGAGTAAATAATAGAAATGACGATGTTAGTGTGTTACAGAGCCTAGTACATAAACACCTCGTAGGCATGATGATCAGTGGAGAAACATTTGGGATCTCTGCTTTTAACTCAAGGACAACAAGTAAAGTTTCTGTAGCTATATTGTTGAAAAAAGGAAAAGTAAAGAAAATGTGGGCCCCCTCTGGAAGGAAACACAAGACCTAGTTAGCTGTAATATGGAGAAGGCTGAGGTACTCAATGGCTTTTTTGCCTCAGTCCTCACCAGTAAACACACCATACAAGTCACAGAAGTCAAAGGCTGTGAGTGGGAGCAGGAAGAATGGTAGAGGTGGATCAGGTTTTCAACTATNACATATTTATAGACATTAATGAGGTCACTCCTCAGCTTCCTCGTCTCCAAGCTAAAGAGACCCAGGTCCCTCAGCCTTTCCTCATAAGGGAGGTGTTCTACTTCATCATCTTTGTTGCTCTAACGCTGGACATCTTCCAGCAGCTCTGTGTCCTTCTGGAACTGAGGGGCAATTTGAATAATAATAAGGAAAAAACACTTCTGACTTGATTTGTCCGAGATGCAGTCTTGTCCTTCCTTACTATACATCCATAGGCCCTGAGGGAACTGGTGGGTGAAGTTGCTAGGCTATTACCCATCATGTCTGAGAAATCATGGCAGTTTGGTGAAGTTCCTGACAACTGGAAAAAAAGAAACACGACCTCCAGTTTTTAAAAGGAAAAAAATGTGACAACCTGGAGAACTACAGGTCAGTCAGTACTGGCTCTGTTCCTGGCATTCTGTGGCAGGGTTACAGGATTGGTGGGTAAGGGTAGAGCAATTGATATCATCTACCTGGACTTATGCAAGACATTTGACACTGTCCTGCATGGAATCTTTGTCTCTAAAATAGAGAGACATGGATGTGACAGATGTACCACAAAGTGGATAAGAGATTGGCTGGATGGTGGCATTCAAGGAGTGGTGATCAACACCTCAACGTGCAAGTAGAAATCTGTTACAAGTGGTGTTCCTGGGGGGTCTGTTTTGGGACCGGTACTCTTTAACAAATTGAGTGCACCCTCAGCAAGTTTTCCAGTGACACCCAGCAGTGTGGTGTGGTTGACACACTGGAGGGAAGGGGGGCCATCCGGACGGACCTTGACAGGCTTGAGAACTGGACACATGCAAACTGCATGAGGTTCAATAAGTCCATGTGCAAAATCCTACATCTGAGTGGGGGAATCCCAAGCACAAAGACATGATGGGTGGTGAACAGACTGAGACCAGTCCAAAGGAGGATTTGGGGGCATTGGTAGACAAGAAGGGAGATCAGTCTCAAAGTAAAACAGAGTAGAGTTAGATTGGATCTTAGGAAGAAATTTCTTACTATGAGGGTGGTGAGGTTGTAGATGCTCCCTCCCTGGAAGTGTTCAAGGCCAGACCCAGGTTCCATCATTACTGAAAGATTAACTTGCCTTCTCAATTGTTTTTCCTGCAGTTCCTTCTATTCCTGGAGCCTGATTGGCTTCGCAGCTGTAAGTTTGCCCAACAGTGCACACACAGCACATGGAGCTGAACTCAGCATAGTTTGTGTAGTTCCACAAGGCAGGCATGCATCCCCTCTTTGGGTTTGTTACAGGCTCGTATATGACACAGTGTATGTCTATTAGAACAGCCCATGCTGTGTTAGCACAGACTGTAAATTACTGGTTAATCACACAACTGACCTGGATGTCTGCCTTGGTCTGGAGCAATATGACATCTCAGCTGGCACTGCCCATAAGCTGTCTCTCCATGCAACTAATGGTGATGGCTATGTGTGTGTTGACAGTGACACGGATCTGCCCTTGAGAATCCAACACTGGAGTCACCACAATGTACATGATATGGATTGCTCCTGCCTAGATAAACTGTTTGAGAGGTTGTGTGTGTGAGTGTGTCTGAGCAAATACGATAAGAGAAAATAAAGATTTAAAAGAGCCAAGTCATGACTACGATTTGTGGTTCTATAAAAAGAAAAAACCCACAAATCAAACCAATCATAAACCCCTCTCCTTCCCCATGCTGATTTCTCTTTTCCTCTTGCCATTCTCATAAATCTGTCCTTGGTACTGCAGAGGCTTGTTCTCAGCATAGCTAAGTTTGCCCCTGTGTAGCATTCTAAGTAAAAGAATTCAATGGCCCATTGGCTAAACACTGACAAATCTACTTTGAATTCAGGAGGTGAAAGGACTGAGAAAAATCTCAGCAAGGACTCTGGCATAGCATCCTGCAACACTCTCATCCTTGCAGACTAGCAGGGCTGTTTACCCACGTGAGTCTGTTTCACACTGTGCATGAAAACTACTTTAACATTTTGTTGGATGGAAGAAGAATTACCAAGGCACTCACTAAGTTTTCATTTGTTAGGCTTTGTGCTTAGCCCAGCACAAAGTGTGACCTCTTTGCAATGCAGTCAGTGCCACATTCTCCTCTGCTGACCTGGATCTCTGTGTATTGCCGAGAATCACGTGTGACATTGCAGATTTATTCTTTATTTTGCTGTAGACACTTATCATTGGTGACTGCACATAGGCACAGCTGTAAATATGGTCTCATGTAGCTCTGTTCATGCAGTGGAATTATCTACAAAAGCTACAGATAGCTGCTTTTCAATGGCAATGTAATTAGATTACTTTATTACCATCCCCTCAGCAGTGCAGGAAACCTCAGCTCTGCCTTCTGCATGGTCCAGAGGTCATCAGCAGCAATGACCAATTCTCAAATCACATGAAATGCCATTTTATGCTGCCATTTCTACTTCAGCATTATTTGGATGTGTCTGACCCTGGAGCCTCAGCTCTTGAAAACAAGCAGTTGGGTTACAGCATTAGGGCACGGGCCCTGTATGTACCATTACAGCTCCTGGACTGGAGAATCTGCTCTGGGATTCTCCTTAGTCCAGTCCCTTGACTCCCTGTCTAAATCTCTCATTGACAGCTGGAGTCCCCTTCTCCCCATTCTCTGGAGCAAGATCTCAAGAGGGATGTAGATCTGCATGTTGAAGTTAATCTTTGAAGATACCTGCCATCACTGACAGAGGTTAATGACAGTGTAGGCTAGCAACATTGTCACAGGTTTCCCACCAGGCATGCGTGCACCTACAGTCCCACTTCTTTGGTAGCTCACAGGTCATGGATAAAGCAAAGTGTTGCTATCCTCAACTCTAGACGACACAGCTCATCTCTGATGCTTAGCTAGAGAGCACATGGCTAAGTAATGCTGATGTCTAAGCACACAAATAACACACAGTACATATGCAGTGAAGAAATACTGACAGAAAGCAGCTGTACTCTTTCCTACTCACCCTAATGTTGGAGCCACGGGTGGGCGAACTCCTGTAACAGATTCATGGGCTGAATGTAGCATTTAGACCTATACTCCTGTCTTGCACTTTCTGATTCAGTCCCCATCTATCTTTAAAATGACATTCCGTGTCACATGATGGAGTTTCTTTCATTCCACAGGGAATAAATTCTGAGCAGGAAAACATGGTCAAAACTTATTTAAAATTTACTTCATTCAAACAGATGAACTAGAAGCTGTGGAAATAAAAAAAAAAAAAACAACCTTAAATCATAGAATCTTAGAATAAATTTTGTATAAATATCCAAAAGCTCTTGAACACTTTAAGGTTTTATATTTTACATTTTTCTTGATCTCTTGCATCACATACTCATAGAATCATTAGAGATTGGAAGGGACCTCGAAAGATCATCTAGTCCAATCCCCCTGCCACAGCAGGATCACCTAGACCAAGTCATACAGG
>VZRI01012085.1:231186-342773 GCA_013397515.1 Upupa epops | reverse complement strand
AATGAATAGACTGAATAGGACTGGTCCCAGTACTGATCCTTGGGGGACCCACTAGATACAGGCCTCCAACTAGACTCTGTCCCATTAACCACTACTCTCTGGCTCCTATCCTGCAGCCAGTTCACAATCCACCTCACTACCCAATCATTCAGTCCCCACCGCCTCAGTTTGGCTGTGAGGATGCTATGTGAGACTGTGTCAAATGCCTTCCTGAGGTCAAGATAGACCACATCCACTGCTCTGCCATCATCTATCCACCTGGTTAAGCCCCCATCAAAGGCTATCAGGCTGGTCAAGCATGACTTCCTCTTGGTGAAGCCATGCTGACTGTCCCTCATGACTCTCTTGTCCCTGATGTGACTAGAGACAGCGTCCAGGACAGATTGCTCCCTCACCTTTCCTGGGATGGAAGTGAGGTTGACCAGTCTATAGTTACCTGGATCTTCCTTATCCTTCTTGAAGACTGGAGTGACATTTGCTAACCTCCAGTCTCTAGCAATAGTTGCTTATAGTGAGCACTAGTGTGGGAAGCTGCACACCCTGTCATATGGCTTCTGCACTGGCAGTGAGACTTCAGGTGCTGCTAGAAGCTCCAACCAGAACACCTGCCATCAGCTGGACCAGTTTGGATACTAGAAAACACTAATCCTCTTGTTTGTACTTCCTCCTCCACTTCAGTAGCTCTATACAGCCACAAAACCTAAAGGTGGAAAGTGTAGACAAAAATACTGCTGGAGCCAGACTGCTTGCCCTTTAGTGATGCTGATCCTCCAGCATCTGGAATCACCTGCTTATGTATGCAATCTATACTCCAATGTACCAGCAGGGGTAACACCCCTTGGAACATGCTTCCACAAAAAACCCTGCCCTCAGTACTTCAGTTTCCCTAGTATAATTAGAGTCTCTTCCAGCTGCTCTAAGTACCAAAAAAATTAAGCATCAAAAGACTTCTTGAAGCAAAAACTTGATTTTTACAAGCTTTACCAAGATCCAACTAGAAAAAGTTCCTCAGTAGAGAATAGGATGAAATCTTATTTTATCATGCTGATATAGTCCGCAACAAAAGGCAGCAGAGCATGGTCTAAGTGTTCACTGAAGTTTTAACACCTTACTCTGAACTGCAGATTTTTGCCTCTAAGCTACAGAGTTCTGTTAGTCTGTCCTTTGCCTTAACATCTGCCAAGTTTCCAAGTTCTTTCAGGTGTGCACAACCCCCAGAGCAAAGAAAAGAAAGCAGCGTAACTCATTAAGCAGCTGAGTTACTTTCACCTCACTGCATCGATGTTCCCTTTCAAGCCTTTTTACACTTCTCATGCACAGGAACATGAAGGAACTGCCTGTCACAAACTGAGACGAGCAACACTTACACCAGTACTGAGAACAGACAAACCAAGAGAATCAGGAGGTAACAGTAGTTGAACTTTATTTTAAAGCTCATTAAGAAGCTTCATAACAACACTAACAGAATCAGCATTTCCTTCATTTTACATACCCCACATGAAAAATGTATTGTTTAGCAAGAGATGAAACGCAAGCGTTTCTGCATGCTGCTAACGCATTTCACCATCTTAGCAGGTAAGTGCTTTTAACTACAAAAATCAAAAACCTTGGAACAGAAGTATTTCTTCTGCAAAGTCCTTATGAACATCTTATGAACAGGATAGACCATGGCTTTTTGACATACCCAATTAGATGTCCAGACAAAAGAAAACTACCTTGGCATCCACAAATGCCTACGAAGGTTTTGATTACAACCTTTTGAAGTAGCAGTATATTTCAGAGCAAGGGCTTAATCTTCAGTGATGCAAGTGGTTAAATACTGCACAGAAGCTTAATGTGAACTCACAATTCCACAGGAATCTGAAAGTTACCAAGGCAATTTTCCTTTTAGGATAGTCATGACCAACAGTATTACTATTCATCCTCCCATAACACAAATTCCAGGCAGGTCTTCAGAAAAAAATATAAATAGTTCCCAAAACAATGCAGTCCCACCCTCCCACCACATACAACAACAAAAATATTTTGTCATGGGATGAAATAATTTGTTTCAAGTGCAGTGGTTCAGTCCAAGTCCATGCTAATGGTGTTCTGATCACTTGGATGACATTCGCCATTTTGTTGAGGAATTTCAGAATTTTTGTCATCCTCTCCCATGTCTTCTGTTTTATAATCACTCCGCTCACTTAATGGGTTTTCTTCCTTAGGAGAGTCAACTTTTGGCTTTGGTTGTGTAACAACAGGTTCACAGACATCATTTAACTCCTAAAAGAGAAAGGGAGATGATATAGTCAGACTCACCAACTACACTTAGTGTATAAAGTCCTGTGCCCAAACAACCAAAACTTCTCTGCTTGTTTCCCCAACTGCAAGCTGACAAATACTTACTGCATCCCAAAATAAATTAACTGATCTACTTTTAATTTCTGTGAGCAAGCTTCAACTTAGCATTTTGTATTTCACATGGGATTTTACCGAGACTATTTTGTGCCTAATAGTATCACCAAAAAAAGGGTTTTTACTACTCTCAGTTGCCTCAATGTCAATAAGCTCCACAGAACTTTATACAGTATAGTACTGTTCCTCTGCTTTCTACTGAATCTCTTCTGTCCATACTTTCCAACTCATTTGCAAGAACACTAGAGCAGTAAGTTGGTATTAGGGGAGAGAACAGATAAAAGTCTTCAGCACCAGCCTCTAAAGTTAGTTTCCCATAGCATTTACCTGTAGCTTTGCCTTAATTTCACTTGAATGCACAGCTGGATCCTGATCTAAGCTCTTCTTTGCCTGTGCACTCACAGCATTATTCATCCACTCCACCACTTCACTAACACACTTCTCTACTTTCATCATTTCCATTTCATCAATGTGGATATATTTCTCATCCTACACAAATACAAATGTTTGTATTAGTTAATAATGCCCAGTTGCCCGGTTTACTGTTATCAAGTTACACTAACAAATAATCTTCACTGATTTTTTCAAAGTAAATATGAAAGTTGCCTTTTGCTATAGAAGTTCTGGCTTCATGCTGAGAAACAAATGGTCAAAATAAAGCTTCCTTCACCCAACAATCAGACAAGAAACCTAGTTCAGAGATAACAAAATTCACAAACAGGTCAAGTAACATAACATTCTTAGCAGATAAAATCCAGATCCTCTGGTGCATGCCCAAGGTAGTTCAGATCCCACTGTACACAGAAAAAAAGTTGTTCAGCTTAGAGTTAAAAGTAACATACCAGGACCTACTGTTCAACACAACCAATCTATGATTTTAGTTATGAATTCTAGATATGGATTTGAGTCTTATATGCACTTTTAATGATGCCAGTTATTTCAAGACTGCATAATACTATTAAATGACTTAGTGACAATTTTATGTCATCACAGCTTTTGATTATAGTTGTTTCTGATGCAAGTCTCAAACAGAATTAGCTTGAGTGTTGTGAAGTTCCCCATTAAAGCTCATTAAGCTGAAAACCAAGGAGTAAATTTTCAAAAGGCAGGAATGACTTTCAAAACATAATTCAGTTACCAACAGCAAAGCCCCCCAACGATCCTAAACACCCTCATCTCATAAAGCTGTGTGTTTCAGTTTATCTTGAGTAGTTTTAAAACAAATTCTCATCACCATGGCACAATTGTTACTCCCAAAAGAACTGGAAGAGCAGCATGATTCTAAAAAAAGTCAGCTTTTAAAAGGTCAATCAGACCACAGCCTAACCCTCATTTTCTATAAAAATATCCTTTCTTGCCTGGAAACATCCAGAAGTATGCAGCAACCAGAGTTAAAAGCCTCACACAGTGTATTATATTTTTTGAGTACTAGGAAACATTTACAATATAAAATCTGTGTCTTCTAGCAGTAGATTGCAGCTCATCTGAACATAAGTTCAAAGCCTCTGCCTGCTGGGGAGTTTTGTTGAGACACTGTTTTAAAAAAAATAAAAGGTACTTTGAGGCCACTTACTTTACTCCTGAATTCCCCAGCTATTGTAGCATAATACTGCAGCCTGTGTCCCAATTCTTCTAACAGTTTTGGTCGTTCCTCTGCTTCTTGATAGCGCATTTCAATCGGAGTACCCAATTTCTAGAAAAGGCAATTCTTATGTGTGACATGATTCAGTAACATTGTTTCAGGGGATCTTTTCAGAAATTCTGTATTTGAGGCACACCCAGAGACCTACCTTTAAATCCTCTAATTTGTCTACATACACCTGCTTAGCTTCATCCTCACCCTCTTCATACAGCCAGCCTTCTGTCTCTGTTAGCAGTGCTGAGAATCCCTGCAGATCCTGTGTGCCAGTCCAATTCAACATGTCAATCATCAAAATACGGCCAGTTCAAATATGTTTGTCTTGCAGTAACAGGACACCAGGTAAAGAGATACTAATTCTTACATCTTCCACACTGCAGCTGTTGCTTAATTGATTCACTTAAACCACAGCAGCTTCTGAACTGAGAAGCACATCTATCACATAGGTAGCATTTATAGCCTTTTGTCCATTATTAGGCTAATGCATGTGGTATGGCCTTATTTCATGGTTTTGCTTATAGAAACAGCAACACAACTTCCCACTTCACTGGAAAATAAGACAAGCTTTATCTCCAGCAGTGACAAAAATTTTTAGATATATACTACTGGCTATATCTATTCTGGATCAGTCCTAGTCCAGCTATGAAAAAAGCTTGACCAAGGCACACACCACAGATATTTGCTATTAGTATTTTCAGAGAAGCTTCTGAAGTAACGTACCTTTTCACAAACAAACTTTTCGTATGGTCCAGACAACTTGTCCCTGAACTCATACACATACTCCTCCACAGCATTCTTTGCATCATTTCTTTCTTTCTCCAGTTTATCTTGCATAATCATCTTTCCCTGTATAGCCACAGAAAACAGTTTCATTAAAAAATACTTCCTTTCAAACATCCTTCTATGAAGCACAGCTCTTACAAAACACAGTAATCTCCCAGAGGCCTTGGTCATACAACTGTTGGGATTCTTATTGTGACGCAGAATACTGCACTCACTAGAAATGGGTTGTATTTCCTTAGATTACAACAGCTTGAACAAATCTGTGCTGTTATTCCATGGATCATTACTCTGATAATATTGCTATAAACACTTCAATTTTTCTGATCAACATTTGTCAGTTATGTTAAAGTTGGGACACTACAGTAAGTCACTGTTAATTATTTGAATCCACACTTGTGATTACAGTAAAATATCCAGTTGCCTTAAAATGCAAAGGAATCAATAACTGTAGTTGAGAAAGCAGGCTCAGACACACCAACTCACCTCTGTTTCAATGTACATATTGAGGAGATCTTTTCCTAACTGCCAAACCAAGTTAGCTTCAATAGGTAATTCCACATTCTTCACTTTTATCTTGGGTTTTTTAGCTTCTGGGGGCTGATCACCTTTCTTTTCATTTGTCTGAGAGAGAAGAAAAATATGATGATTTTCCTGACTTTGTGATGAAGAAGCATCATGATGAAAGAAACAGTCACAGGAACATGCAGAGTTCAAAATGTGTTTGTGAAGCACCTGCCTCTCAGAGATACCACCTCCTATTCTGGTGCCCTTACAGTCTATTTCATGGAAAGTACTGAGCTACAGGAAGGACATTTCTCAGACAGTGCATCTGCAGGTATTCCACAAATGCCTATCTGTAGCTTAGCACTTTGGTAATGATGTTGACAGTGCTAAGATTTTAGTTCAAAAAACATTTTCATCTTACACAGATGAAATGGAAAACTGCTAGCGACACCACACAGGCTTATATTTTCCACAGTGATTGTTCCCTCTTAAGCTGATAAATTCCTGATCCTAGCTCCTCTCAGGAAGCCTAGCAAACTTGGCTTCTAACAGCTGTTTAAGAAATAGAAATGTCTGCAGCCCAAACAAACTAGTCATACAACACAGTATGAGAAGTGGTTGAGAGAGATTTCTTGCAGGAATTCTTTTGTAAGCTGCAGAGAATTCAGCTCTAGGTATGTAAGTTATGTATGTTATTTTTCAGGAGATAAAAGTTGTAAAAATGAAAGAGGTTCTGAGCACCAAAATTCCTGTTTCCTGAAACACGCTACCATTTTAAAAACCACCATTATAGAGCATAACATTTGCAAGAGTTAAAGGGTCACTCACTTTCTTGACATCTGGGATTTTGTTTTCTTCAGAGGGAGGTTCTGATGAAGGGGGAGACTGTGACGTTTGCTGACCATCAGTTTGTACCTGGGACTGTGTTCCAGCCTCACTGTTCTCTTGCTGGATATTTTTCTGAAATGAAAGCCCAGGCACAAAGGATGTAGAAGGCATGTGCACTTGTATTTAGTAGAAGTTATAGGGCACTTCATTTCTGAGACACATACTATACAAAGTGCCCTACAAAGCATTCTGTGCACACGCAGAAACACACACGCTTTAATTATCAGAGATACAGTGTAGGTTCAAGATCAAGACAACTTTGTGAAAATGCTACCAGTGCCAGGTTTGCAGCACAGTACTTTTGTGCGTGTGTGCTGCTACTGCTTTCTCTAACAAGAAGTTGCTTTGGAGTTTGAGTCATAGGTTTTAAGCTTCCCCCCACCCCTAAAAATTATTAAAACATGGACTACATCATAACAATGCTGCATTGTTCCCCAGTGTTCCACTCCCATTTAAGGCGGTAGAAAACAAGCCAGCTTGTCCTTTCACAGAAAGTTTCAAAAGACTTGACTAATATGAAGGATTATACAAATCCTAACAGAGCATGGATGACTAATAACACCAAATTTTTAGAACGGAAGTCTGGTAACTACAGCAATTAACCCCATACTCAAGCAGCCCACTTGCTGCCTATTTGGTACTTTGACCAATAACTGATTTTGAAATCCACACACTGTAAAAGACAGCACAAATCCTAACATGTTGTTATAAAGTCATTTCTTTTCTGACATCTATGAACATCTCAAAATTAACAGATTTTGCTTCCTTAGAAGGAATTCTTCTAGAGCATGTAACTGCAGAACACACTTACCAGTGAGAACACACAGAGAAGAAAAGTCAACTTACATCATTTGATATTTCAATAGGCCTCTGGTCCTGAGACTCCAGTTCAGTCTCAACACTGACATCTTCACTCTCTTCATTTTTAACTGGTTCTACCATGGATGCAGTGGACACACTGAAAATGCCATGAGTATTGACACGGACTTTCACTTTGACTTTAGATTTCTCTCCATCTTTCTGGGCTGCCACATTCTGGATAACATACCTACCTAAAAACAGAATAATCAATACTCACCAAGTGAAATTAGGTAGGTAGTATTATAAAGCCAGGAAAACACCTTCCTGTTCATGAGTAACATTTTTATGAAACTGCTCTACTTGTCTTGTGGTCCCCTAAATGAAATGAAAGCTATAAAACCAAACCCCAACCACATTTAAAAACATGCTGCTTTTCAGCCAGATTTACATAACAAAAGCAAAAAGGTGATAATTTTCATCAGTTTGGGTAGGCTCTGCCACTCATAATAGAGAAAACACAAGTAGTAATCATCTCACTTCCCCTTACTTGTGCTATTTGTGATGTTATAGTAAGATAAAAGCAGCACACAGATTCAGTCTAATGCCATTGTTAAGTGCTACATCTTGTCAATACAAGTTACTGCCTAGCAATATTTCTGTAAGCACTCTTTTCGGCTTTTTCACCCATGTAAATCTGCCATTACCTTTTACTCTAAGGCAGAACATACATGTAGGGAAAACATCACAAAATGATGCAAGACCCAACTAGTTAAACAGTAACTAAAGAATCCAATCTCCTGAAGAGCAGACATGTTTCTTCCTATTATGCGGTTATATGTGCATCATGAAATCAATGACTTAGAGATTATGATGTGAAGTACAAATGATTTTATCCCAGACTGGATATACACATACACTCACTGTCCCACCATTTCTTTCATCAATACTTTCATCAATAGCTTCAGTGCTCGTGGTTTAGGCCTTCAGCTGCTTACCCTACTGGCTAAAGAATGTGACCTTTCCTCTCTTTAAAACGCAGTAACACTGGCATTGTGACGTATTCTCCTTTTCATATTTGCATCAGAACTAGTGACTTACCCATTTGGAATATTTAACTCTGGAGTAAAGAGTCAATTGCCAAGTGAGCTGTAACTAAATTGAGTTTCAGTTTAACTGCAGACAGCAGTTAAATTTCTTCATTTATTAAAGCCATATTATATGACCACTCACAAATCCCATTATCAGTCTTTATGGTAGGTGTTAAGATAAATGCAAATCTGTTTCTGTAACTACAAAATACTGCATTCATTTTTAATTTTCTTCAAAAAACAGAAAATAACTTATGTTTTTTGCTAGGATAGTCAGTTTTGGTAACTCTGTGGCATATTAAGCATTATCTAGAATACTGGCAAATCAGATGCAGATCTTCCACCCTATATATTCTGCCACCCTTGTCCAGAATTTATTTTCAGTGCTTAGTTTTCTGGTGATACTGTACCTTAAGTGCACTGTTGTTAACCCAGCTGCAGAGCTGTACTGTCAAACACTTCACTAAGACTTCTAAGATTTGTCATTTATTTTACCACTCTGAAAAAGTTTTTGAACCAAGCAATTACTTGACAGCTAATAACTGCTTTACCTTAATTTCATAGGTAAACATTCCACACTTCATTGAATGTTTAGAACTCAAGAGCAATTGTTTCATTGTCCTGTCTTTACAGTGTAATTAGAAAAAAAATGGTAAACTCATTTTAAGTGTCACCATCATCAATGCTGTAATTTGTCAAAAAGGATAAAA
Organism: Upupa epops; assembly: GCA_013397515.1. NCBI lineage: Eukaryota > Metazoa > Chordata > Aves > Bucerotiformes > Upupidae > Upupa > Upupa epops. The sequence goes on along the minus strand of VZRI01012085.1, from coordinate 333,963 downwards.
GAGCTGCTTAATGTTACCTAAAGAGTTCAAAACAATACTGCAGTCTTGTAGCTGACGCTGTTTCAGGCTGTCTTCATTAAAAGCCAGTCAGCAGTATGTCAAACCCAGACAGTATAAGAAAACACTAGTTACTCAAGACAAGCTTAATTGTTTCAACACTACAGCTATTTGAGTATTCCTACTCTGCTTTAGTGATAAACAGAAACAAAGATTTAAAAAGTTGAAAAGTTATTTTTGCATTGACCCCACATTTTACTCCTAGATTGAAACTATGTTAGAAGCTAAAGAAACCAAATTCAGTTACCTATGAAATAGAAGAATTGAACAATAGAGTCCTTCAGACACAAAAACTAAAACATATACCCTACCGCAACACAATGTGGTTACAAAACTGACTTAAGACCAGACAACGTGAGACAACACTATTTCCAGGACAATTCCTTACCAATTTTTGATTCAGGATATGGAACTCCATTAGGATCAGAATAAAATGCTTGTAACTCAAATGGACCTTTTCTGTAGAATGTAAGGACTTTGGAGAAAGGTGCTGCATGATTCTTGCTGAAGACCTCATGGACCCTATAATTCCAAGGAAAAAAAAAATCACCACTTTTATCAGAGTAATTTGAGCTGAAAGACTTTCATTTAGGGCCAGAACTCCTCAGAGAACTACCACCATGTTTTGGCACATCTGAACTACTCCAAGAAAAATGCACCACTACTCTACTGTTAAGAAAAAAATACTGTTGGGTACTGTAAGGGATGTAATGTAAATGTAAAGTTGTCCTGTTGCACCAATTTTGAGTCTCAAACAAATTCACATGTAGATTGTAATACAATGACAGGTTATCACAGGCCTCCAAAATTTGTTTCCTGCAAAGACATTATTCTAAGCTTAGAATAGTGTAATTTAAAAATCATAATTTGCACTCTTCCTCAGTCACTTTCAAAAAGCTAATTATAGCCCTGTTAACTCCTTTCACATTTACTTTCTGCAGCTCAGCTGAGAACATTGACACCAGATTATTATCCCTGACAGAAAGAAAACCAGCTTTATACTCTTCCTTTAGGGTCTCTCTGCTGTTGTCCTAGCCTGATTCTAATTCCCAACTACATTTTGTCCCCTAACTGTTCAAGAAACTTATCCAACAAGACTAAATATGAAAAGAGCTTCACCTAGAATACAAACCCACAGGTTGCTCTCAGAAGCATGTGACAGCACAATTAGGTCTGCACATCCACAGACAAGTCAGAAAACAGAAAGAAATACAAAGAATTAACTTCCCAGAAGTCAAAGTCAAACCTCTATGTCCTAGACAGCAGCTGCATTTCTCACAGGCATGGCAGTTACCAGCAGATATTAATCTTAATGCACAACAGCAATAAATTTCTATGATTTGACCAGGGCTTCGTAAGAGAATCATAAGGATCAGAAGGGACTTCAGAAGATCATCTAGTCCAATCCCCCTGCCACAGCAGGATCACCAAGTAGCACAGAAATACATCCAGGTGGGTCTTGAACGTCTCCAGAGAAGGAGACTCCACAACCCCCCTGGGCAGCCTGTCCCAATGCTCCATCACCCTCACAGTGAAAAGGTTTCTCCTAATATTTACATGGAACCTCCTATGTTCTGGCTTGCACCCTTTGCCCCTTGTCCTATCATTAGATGACACTGAGAAGAGCCTGGCTCCATCCTCCTGACACCCACCCCTCACATATTTATAGACATGAGGTCACCCCTCAGCCTCCTCTTCTCCAAGCTAAAGAGACTAGCTCCCTCAGTCGTTCCTCATAAGGGAGATGCTTTACTTCATCATCTTCATTGCTCTAACACTGGACACCCTTCAGTATCTGTGTCTTTCCTGAACTGAGAGGCCCAGAACTGGACACAATACTCCACATGCAGTCTCACTAGCACAGTGTAGAAGGGAAGAACAACCTCTCAATCTGCTAACCAATCCCCTTCTGATGCGCCCCAGGATGCTGCTGGCCTTCTTGGCCACAAGAACACACTGCTGGCTCAGTCATCCTGCTGTCCACTAGGACTCCCCAGGTCCCTTTCTCTTCCACTGCTCTCCAACAGGTCAGCCCCCAGCCTATCCTGGTCCCTGAGGTTGTTCTTGCCCAGATACAAGACTCTACACTGACCCTTGTTGTACCTCATTAAATTTCTCTCTGCCCAGCTCTCTAGCCTGTCCAGGTCTCGCTGAATGGCAGCACAAATCCTTGCTTCTCTTTTCAGCCACACAAATAGTATCCATGTAAGTGCACAGTTTTTACATAGTGCATAATGTTCCAGCTAAAACTAGACTCTGACAGCTGTTATGAACACCCTTTCAGAAAGGAAAGTGAGATCAGGAACCAGCAGTTATTCCCAGTTAAGTGTGTATTCTAAAACCTGACAACCAGTAAGGGCAAACGGAAGACAAGATATTGGTTGGTAGCTCATTCACAATTTTCTTTAACATGAAGAGTTAAAATTTCAGCAAATGCCTTTACAGAATCTCCACTGTCATTCATCTCTGGCATATGGCTTATGGGCTTTCTGCATGAGAACTCTAAGATGTTAATTTAAATACAACCAACTCTTGAATTATGAAGGTCAAAAGCTCCACAGAATCACAGTTTGAACCACCTACCCTTCAGTATCCTCTGCTTCTGTGTTCCATAACAGAGATATTGGGAATGGTGTAGCATCTGTCACAGAGAATTCTCTCACTTTAAAAGCTGGGGAAAGAATTGCACACTGAACAAAAAAAAAAAAAGGACATGCATTACAGTCAGTTAGCTGCTCTACTCCACCTGCTGCCAAGAGTGCTAAACATCATTAAACAATAGATTGGTGTAGACTGCAATATAACAGACAGATGAATGGCTTGATTTCAATGCCATGTATGAAAAAAAGTAGTCTCATGCAAAAGTGTTTTCACTCTGTGGGTTAGCTGGACTTCTGGACTTAGTCTTACCACACTTTGTGAAAAAAGCTAGCTGACTTAAATACCAGGCCTGTAAAGAAGTGCAGCCCTAGTAAGCAGCTTACAGGTCCTGCTTCTTTCCCTGAAGAAAACTGATGGCTAATGATGCAATGCCATTAGAGAGATGAGGTAAAAATAAGAGAATAAGGAGGAAAAGCAGCATATATATGCACCCATGTTTCTTATGAAAAGATCCCTTAGATCCAATTTCTTTGAAGAGGAGCAGACAGAATATACCTGGCATCAGCACTTACACTAACATACTGCAAGACAGAGGAGTACTCCTGGACTTTTCAAACAGAGCCAGTGAACACATAATTTAAGACTGACCATTTCTACCACTTCTTGTGTGTAAAATTAGCCAAGCAGTTACAAGTGGTATTAAGAAATTTCACTTAAGTGTATCACATGTCACCAGTACTATACCTGCAGAGCACAGCCCCTAGCTATGGCTTCATCTGCATTCAGTGTTGTACTGACATCCTTGCCGAAGAATTTAGCAATCCTCTCTTTGACAGCAGGAATGCGGGTTGCTCCTCCAACAATCTCTACAGCAGTTACATCTTCCACCTTCAGTTCTGTTTGTTCCATTAGTGAAACCAGAGGCACCTCTATCCTTTGCAGCAGGTCAGCACACAATTCTTCAAACTGTGACCTATGGAAAAAAAGGGATTAGGCAATAAGTGTCTGTCCCACTACCAAAACTGCTCCTGACTAGCACTGCCACCTACTCTGCAAAGCAGCTTACAACTAAAACTAGCCTGTCCACCTCAGAGAAGGCCTCAGAGAAGGAAGTTCATGAACAGCTGCTTACACATTTTCCTACACTACCATCTATGTAGTTAAATAAGAAAAAGGTATTGTTTTGGCAGGTGCTGTGGTTTTCCTCTAAGCACATGTTACAGGTAATACTGATACTTCCTTCAAAATGAAAAACTGCTGCCTAAATATTGGCGAGAATTTTACAAAAGCAACTGTACTCTTGGTAGTTTAAGGAATAATAGTGACTGTAAGTTGTGTGTGCACATGCATGAGAAAGACTTCATTTACACTTGGATCTTCATCAAATCACCCCCCATAACCATTGTTTCTGTCCACTATTTCTTCACCAATATTTACAGTACATAGAAAACCAAAGCTTCAACTGTTGCTATTTTAAGAACACTGGGGTTTAAGTTCTATAAAACAGAGGCCACAGAAGAGGCACGAAGGAATAGGTAAATTTTGCATGCATTATTCCATTGTTTTAATAATGTGTCATTCTACAAAAGGAATCTAAACTTCTTATGCATGCACTATTACACTGAATCATTGTTTAGGTAGCTAAACATTAGAATAACTATGGTTGTGAAGTGTAATGTTACAAAAATGCCAGATATTTGGCACTTACTGTGCTAAAATTAACAGCAAGTTCTTTCAGATACAGAAAGACAGACTTGTTTAAGAAATACAGCCACCAGAGCAACTGTCATGTATAGAACTCACCTGTTCATTTTGCCAGATACATCAGTATCATTCATGAAGCACTCAATATTTAAGGGAATGTCTGTGCTATTTGAACTCATTAGCTTTTTCAGCTTCTCACACTCCTGATACAGACGAAGAAGAGCCCGAACTTTTGTTTTTGGATCCAGTTTGTACTTCGATTTTATTTCTGCACAGAAGTGATCTACTAACTTTCCATCAAAGTTTCTTCCACCTAGGAAAGGGTCAAACGCTGTGCCAAGCACCTAGTTTGAAAGAACAATTGTTTATTCCTACACTCTGTAAAAAAACAAATGGAACAGAAGTCTTCCAAGTATCAGCAAGCCTTTGCTCCAGAAAAGGTTAGGGACAAGTAAGCCTGCACATTGGAAGACTGACTGAAGTACTTCAGCCTATCACATTAGCAAAAAACTCTTTTACAGTGGAAGACTAAGTGACTATGTGACAATCCTAAGCATACACAATTTCAATCCATACACACATTTGTTTAGATAAAACCAATATTGCATACTTTATAGTGGTGCCTATCAAGGAATTTACAGCCTGTATTTGAAACCAAACAAATGTAAGGAAGTGTTCTGATAAAGATCTTCACCTTTGGACTTCCACGCATTAAATTACCTTAGAATTTTAAAGATACAGCAGGCCTAAGGCTGTTTGATTGTATCGTACCACAAACCCTTTCATTTTCATCTCACTACCTTTAGTTTGCTCTTGTTGAACGCACACGCTGATACTTGAAATGCGGAATGTCCCATATCGACAAAGACAACTACCCGTGGCTTCTCTTCAGGGGCTGGAAGGTCTTGTTTATAAATTCCATAATTCAGAGCCACTGCAAAGCAAATGTCAGGTATTACCAATGCAGTCTCTAGTGAGATTTCAAATGCATGCAAACACATCCTGAGAATACTAAGTTATAGGATCAACAACAGAAAGACAAATCCAGATATACACCTACTCAAGGTCTTACCTACATGGAAGCTTTATTCCATTAGCCTATCCTGCAGGATCTGAGAAGCATAAACATAACTGTGGAAGGATGTCTTTGCTAAGTGTTTAAACATACCAAACTAAGCAGCAACAGCACAGTTCGGGAATTTTCTACGTCAATCTTTTAACAACGGATGTTTTTCTTTACACAGTGATTAAAAACAAGCATCTTTGCAACAAAACCTGGTTTTGTATTTTCAGGGAATATCTTCTAGGCATGAAGGTTTTGTCTGAGAAAGCTATAAATGGTCAGAGGCTGCAAAAAGGAAGATTGTCAGTCTACACAGTATCAGGTAGGGACAGTCTGAAGTACATTGAAAATGCAAACCAGTAGCTAGTGGGGCATGGGAACACATGATGAAGTCAAAAGAAAAAAGTCTTGTAGCAACAATCATTCTGGATGGATAGCAGTGTCAAAGTTAGACAAAAGGATAACGTAATCGAAAAAAAAAATCAAGTCCTAGACAGCTTTGTCTACACGATTTCAAAGAAATCTGAGATTCTGGCATGAGACAGAGGAAGTGCCAAGAGGAAAGCAGCAGCCAGAATAACAGACAGATTTTGAGGCAAGAGAATCTGAGCATTAGAGAAATGGTATAGAATTCATGCTCTACAGAGCAATGTTTCTTAGTCACACTGATACCCTTTCATTTTAGGAGAAAGGGACACCAACTCCCTTGCTCACATAAGAAGCAGTAGTTTCACACCATCTGGAACAAAGATAGCCAAGCTTCCCACTGATGAAAGACTTAAGATTTATGGATTCTGTTGTCTAGTAAAGCTCCCCTGCAGTTGGTGTCCTCATTCTCATTTATGTGGATTCTTTGGAGTCAATAAAAATGCTAGTACAGCTCTCAATAATACCTCCCCAAAACAGACATTAAGAGGTCAAGAATTAAAAACAAACTGTTGTTTCATTACATACATCCTTGAGATGTAGATTTGACTGTGTATCGATCTGTTAATTCACACAATGTTTGCCTTTCTGAGCAGACTGAACCCATCGGCCTTGTTTGCAACATAAAAAAAATTGTTAGCAAAACTTCAAGAAGACCCTACAGGATTTGTCTTTTGTAAAAAAGCAACTACAACCCCAACACTTACTTTTCTTTTATGCCATACCTCAAGACATTTCCCTGTAATCATAGATTCTTATATTTTGAATATTACTTGGATAGCACTCATTAGCCTTGCAAGGTAAAAAAAAAGTCAGAAAATAAAAAATGCTATGCGCTACACTGCTAGAAAAGCTGCTGTGATGCTACTGGGAAGAACTATCTGCTTTTCTGAGGACAGTTCACCCCAATGGCAAAGCTTCCAAAGATCCTTGCTGGAAAGCCCTGAAGGTTCTTGCATGGTCAAAGACTGACCTGCTGTGCTGCTCTGCAGAACAAAAGCAAAAGACAAAAATGACTTTTTTGACAAGGCCTTTAGTTGGCTTCTATGGTAAAGAGTCTTCTCTACCAGGTATGAAAGATTACTTCTCTTCAATACAGAAGAAGGCTGGTAAAGCACTTTTTACTGATAAAAATGTTCATTTAGCAGTTAAAGTTTCTTCATAAACACTTTGAAAAGACGATTTGCAGGTTAAAAATAGAGGTGTCTATTCATACTTCCTTCTCTCACCACAGTCATTCTACAAGCCTTGGTAGAAGAATCCAGGCACATGGGACAAAGTGTACCTACTCTGGAGCACTAACCCACACGGCTCAGGATTTCAGTAGCATTCTTTGCTACATAAAGAATTAAACTAAAGCTAGATGACAGAAACACCCATCTATGAATTTTGCAATGGAAATGCACCTTCATTAGGTGAAAATGCACATGTTCAATGCAAAGAGGGCAATAAAGATGAAGCAATTATGTTTACTATTAATCCTATTAAAAAGTAGTCTACAAATGATTCTGGAAAAACGTTTTAAAAATACAACTCCAATGTGTATTTAAGATTGCTTTACTCCATGAAGTAAAATATCAAATTCATAATCATGAACTCAGCTGCTAGGAAGCAGACATGCTCACATGGAATGAGCTCAGAAAGCTAGCTCTTCCCTACTTACTCAACTAATGTGGGCAGCAGGATCAGGAAAAGTTGTCAATACAATTACAGACCTCTGCTTCCCAACCCTTCCTCCAGGAAGCTGGTAGTTGTGCCAGTTAAAAACAGACAAATGCACTCTTTCTTAAAACAAGCATTTTTATTTTTGGAGAGTAAAACTTATTTCTGATGATGTGTTTTTACCGTTCTGAACGGATTAGCAAAAAGGAGATCAGTTAACTTTTTTGCGTGTTCAAATGTTACAGTCACAGTTATACTGAGAAGAGGTTTGGAAATTACAAATGTCAATGCTTACTCCAAGAACTTCATATAATGTCTACTCCCAACAAATGCACATCCTAAATTCTTCCATGATATCTTGACAATAAACTAAGCAGACAAGTAGCCCAAGCACATGTGGTAACAGGTAAAAAAAACCCAAAACACTCAAGCAGGTAACTACCACTACAGCTAGAATCTTTTCTACCTCTTCACATAGTAGCCATTAAAGTGAAAGACTGTAAATGAAGAGAAGATCAGTAAGATTTTGGAGCATTTGCCTCATGCATGATTTAAGTCAATCCTGTTTTTTTAGAGTGATTAGAACACATCCCTACCACACTTTTCATTTGTAGCTACAGATAATTAAACTTATTTACCTGCTGTCATGTCATTCATTAATCTAAGACAGTTTAATCCAACAATCTGAGCTGCATCCAGAAGGGACCTTCTTTCAGCATCTGTGAAAAATGATGGAACCTGAAAGAAGCAGTGAGAATAGAAAATTATTTCCAAAAAAAACCCAGTAATTTGTTTTGGCCAAAATTACTTTGGGCAAGAAACTGTAAGCAATGTTGGAAGGAATATGTTCTTGAAAATTTACTACAGAAAATTGCATTGGCCAGTTACCCCTGATAGCCTCAGGACAAAAACAGTATCATTAGAAAACAGATTTTTCCAAGTATTGACTAAGGAACAAACTAATAATAACAGAACTTAATATTCCTAGAAAGTAAGATGAGAGACTTGTTCAAAGACTCACTGAGAACAGAGGCAGATGTATTTTATATTCAGTCACTGCAAAAGTATGACTTCTCTATCTGAAGTAGTTTTCTGCACAGTCAAACAAAAAATTGATTTAACGAAAAGATGAACATAAACATGACAAACTAGTTTTCAGCAGTCAGAAGGCAAACTGACTTAGGAAGGTGTCTTTAATGAGCGTGCTTAATCACAGAAACAAGCTGCAGCAGAATCTACCTGGATCCCAGAAGTGGTCTGGGTCTGAAAGTTCAGACATGTCCAAAAGAAAGACTTCATGAAGTGGGTCAGGGTCCAGAGTATGAAAGCAGCCCTGGGACTTCCATAAGTCAAAAGCTTTAAAGCTAGTTAGGATTAATTCCTTTGTAAGTGCTTATGCAGTATTTTTTCATTTGATATGAATAGAAACAAAATGCCCTCAATAGCTGAAGTTAAAAGACATAGTGTTCCCGTGCACTACAATTACTTACAGAAATAACACAGTCTGTTACTGGCTTCTTGAGGTTACTCTCTGCAGTCTCCTTTAATTTAGTCAGTAACATAGCTGAAATCTGTTCTACACTGAAGGTATGTTCTTCATCCATGTACATAACCTGCAAAAAAAACAGGCAAAATAATTCCATTATATCATCTGAAGGAAACATTACTCACATTTAAAGTTTTTTTGATAAACCGCTGGCTACTACACTATTGATCATAACATGCTTAATTATGTCATTATAGACCCTCACTACACAATTTCATTTCCCAACTGAAAGTCTACAAAAGTAGTAATTCCATTTCTAGAGACTTAAAATAGGAAGTAATTTATAAAGTGACAAGTCTCAAATGTGACTAAAACTAGACATGGCCACACAGCATTATACCAAAGTAGCAAAAATAGTCCTCAATTTTCAAACTGCTACCAACTGCAAATTAGTACAGAATTACTTAATGAACATTTTCCTTTGACATTTTTATAGTTCTGCTCAACTATTTGAAGAGATTCAGAATGGAAGAGCTCCATAACAATCCACCTACATACAAAGCAATTACAAGCTTGAGACAAAGCTCAGCAGAAACTTTGTAGCTCCCTTACCAAGACATTACTCTCGAATCACCATTTTTCTGCACAATAGCATACATGGCAATGACAAAGTGAAGGAATATGCTGCATTCTTGGAAACAGGACCTGCCTTTGGTTCACATCAGTCCAACTGGGGAAAAATGAAGCACTTCAGTTTTAGTAGAATTGTTCTCCAATCATTCAGGTCTTAGTGAATGTTATTTCCTGAATCAGTTCTTTGAAAACCTTTTTAACTGTAGTTAAAAAAGCCAATTAATTTGTTCTCCAAGCAGCCAGAAGCAAAGAATAAAGAGTAGCACTGTTCCCCTAAACCCAGACTTTTTCTTAAGTAAAACTAGTACACACACTATAAAGGAAAACATTAATGTTTGCCTGGATTTATCCATTAGTCTCACAAGTTACAAACAGTGTAAGAAAAAGCATCTCTTACATGATGCTTGACTACTCTAGTCAAAATTCTTTCCAATGTACAATGTCTTCTGTAATGTACTCATTACCCAGGCCTGACACGTGCTGAAGTTTTGATGCACCAGTCTGTGGAGAATTTCTTACAGGAGAAGGGGCACTTGCTGTTAGCAGTGAACAATCTAGGCTCTGAGGGCCCCAATGTGCTGCTGAACTGACCTTGAATGTGCAGAAAAAAGAAAGCGGGCGTCTGGCCAAGAACAAAAAAAGCAAGTTTCAACTGGAGTTATCAATAAGAGAGGATGAAATCATTGCTGTAACAATGGGACACCTGCACAGAGATGGACACCAGCACAGAGGGGACTGACCAATCCTGGGGGCCAAAGGGCAGGTGAAACACAAGTGCTGAACCAATTATAGCTTGCTTATGGGTGCGTGCTTCCACTGTTAGTCTATAAGCTGTACTTTTGAACAGTAAAGGGAGAACAATTATACTCATATTGGGATACTATTGTTACTCAAGCCAGTTGCCTGCAACATCAGTTCAAGATACAGAGCTAAGCAGCAAATTAAAAGCATAGCCCTAAGCTAGTGTCAATGCAGCAGTATCACCTGTTCTGCCAGCAAGGCTTCAATATCAACATTTTTATGTAATTCTGTAATGAATACAATGCTATGAACAGTACCTGCTCTAACAGCAGCTGATGCATCAGCAATCAAACCTGCAGTGTGGTACAAACCAAGCTTGAACATCTGTTGCAAGTAACTTATACCAGGCAGTCCACTCAAGATAAACATGTCATTTGTAGTAACTATTCTAAAGAGTTTCTGATATTTTGATGTTGAGATGAGGGCTGGACTTGATGATCTTGGAGATCCTTTCCAGCTATGATGATTCTATGATTTTAAGGACTTTGTAGCCACATAACTGGACATTACATTCCACACCAGAGTAACAGAAGTTTTTACTTCTGAAGTAAAATCATATAACCTTGTTATTATCTTAACGATTTTTCTGCTGGGAAGTTTGAGCTGGATGTGCAATTTGCCAACAGGGAAGCTCATTTCTGCAGTTACTCGCAAATGAGCCTTAATTTGATAGTTAACATCCACTGTTTAATGATGAAGCCATCTATTCATATAACTCTTCATCATAAAGAAAATCTCACATAAGACCAAATTACTAGGAGCTGAAATGTAAACTTCTAAATTTAGCTATAAATCACAAGAGGATATATTGCAAATTTACCTTTACTCCAACTCCACCATTCTTCATTGGAACCAATTCATAGCTTAGCTTTTCTTTTTCCTTCTGAACAAAAGGATCATTAAATGCGCGGCCATGGAATCTCTTGAAGTTAGATACTGTGTTGTGTGCATGAGTGATTTGCTGTAAAGAAATACAAAGTGTTTATAAATCCACAGTAACTTGGGCTGCAATGTTCAATACTGTTGCCTATGCCTGTCTACCTGTCTATGCATCAGTGAAAATTCTTAAGACAATGGCTCACTTGTTGCAACTGTTTCTGTAACAAATGTAATTACAATCTGGTACTCTATCAGCTCCTTCATACAGAAGATTATGAGCCAGAGATATAGAAAAATACAAACCATTATATATTAATTATTATAAGGACTACACAGTATCATTGAAGCTCTGAGGCAATCAGGTGAGAAGTAATAGAATCTACAGATCTACTCCTTTAGTCACCTAATTTAAGCAGAAATCAAACAAGACAGGAGACAGCTTCACAAGTAGCTGCAATGCTTGTAAACTGTCACTCCAATCCCAGCCTTCGCACCCAACAGCTTTTCACTTTAAACTCCATGATTTTAAACACAAACAACTGCTTTCACAGTTCACCAAGTTTCAAGTTGATAACTCTCCCCATAGATTTCAGTATTTTTACCATCCCTAGCTACATTTAAACATGTTCATGTTCACCTAACAGCCAAATTCTCACACTAGACCAAACACGGGAGCAGTGCAGACAACAGCAAAAAAAAAATCCACCTTTTTCTATAACTACCTTAAAGCATCTGACAAATTACAGTGCAAGCTTTCCCCAGAATCAACTGACCGGGGGAAGCATTCTTCATCAGGAATGCAAATGAAGATAAATGAAAAGAGAGAATGCAAGTATCTCAGTGCAGAATGAATACTATTCTACTGGGGAAAAACTATACAAGTGTGTTGTTCTTTCCAGAATAGATTAAGACAGGCAGCAGCATACTGCATCATAACTCAAGCACTGAGCACACAGAGGAGGAAGATTTCTGGTGTTCACCACCCTCAAAGGAAAGCATTAGTTTCTTATTGCATGCAAAAATGTTCCATAGTGGAATTGAAGAACTTGAGCTACATCTTACATTGGAGAATTCTGAAACAGAAAACCCTCTGACAGAAGCAGCAAGCCATACCCATACTAATAAGCAGTAACTTCCAGAAAGCTGTATGTGTGGAAAGAAAGATATCATATTCAAATTCCCAACAGAGAATTGTCTTTGGTTTATTCTCATCACTAGTGCTCAGCAATTAGTAAAAGCACAAGACTGTAGAAGCCAATAATCATGTCCAAAACTATTCCAGTACTTTAATGCAAGAGTATTGTGGTTCCTGTGTCCAAGGTTGTTCCCTTGCATGATTTTATCTATTTGCATGGCCATAACTTGAGTACTCAAGCACAACACAATTCACAGCTATAGTACTAAAGAACGTAGAAGCAAGAATTGTCATGCAGTGGGCAGAGATGTACACACACTCTGGTGTGCACTTAGGTTTTACAGCCTAATTTAGAATTAGTCTCAGAGCCTTTTCTAAAAGCAATCTTAAGATATTTTTAGACTAATTGTATGCCATTAAGCCCACAGCACGTTTTAATATCTTTCTGCTTAGTCACAATTAAGCAAGCTCAGAATTATGGTCTCCTAACATACTGATCTTATCTCCAGTGGTATTACCTAAATGAAACAGACTCTAAAAATTCTCTCCCAATAGCAGTTTCTCAAGCATTAAAGTCAAAAAGCACTTCTGAATATTACGAGCACTCTCACACAATCACATTGGCATCATGAGTCAAAAAAAACTATTTGGGGTTTTTTTCCCCTTTTGCTTTGCAGGACTTTTAGTGATATTTGGATTTGACTTTTTGTTATGTTTAAAAAATAAATATAAATGCATAAACTAAAACTAATTAAAAAATGAAAGTAATAATTTTCATTCTTGATTCAGTAGCTACTACTGCCTAGGACACTGACATTAACTCTCAACTGTCCACATGGAAAAAATTCTACATTTGCCAAGCAAATACAACTTCTAGTGAGAGGTGCCCCTGACCCAAGGCAGGGTGGTTGGAAATAGATGATCATTTCAGGTCCCTTCCACCCTACACCATTCTATGACTGTGAATTTATATGTCAGGTGGTCAACCAAACTGGACCACTTACAGCAAGACAAACAACTCATTTCTGCATACTGATGAATCACATCAGTTTCTGATCTGAAACAGTAGAAGCAGACAGATAAACCAAAAAGGGCAATACTAAAATGAAGTAACTGCAAATATATGCATTTACTTTATTACTCCAAATGTTCACCTGTAGCTAGAAGTATATGCATTCTTGTGAATATGTAACATTTGTACATATTTGGTTGCTCAAAGTAGGAGAGGAGCTATGCAATGTGAAAAAGTCTTACTGCTCTCGCCATGGAAACCCACTGCAGTCCTTTTACCACATAAAATCTACACAGACCAGTGGATGCTGCATGCTTGGTCTCCACCAGCAGCAGTTATGTAACAACCTACAATACAATACCTAAGGATTTTTTTAACCATTATATTTACTTATTGTAAAATTTGTTAGATATTAGATTGTAAGATATTGTAAGCTTTTTTCTAAATTGAAAACCCTAATGAAAACACTCAATCTTTCAGGACATCTCAAAGAAAGTCCCCCCATAGAAAATGCAAGCATTTACACTTTTCAGTGAAAGCAAAGGTAGCAATGTACTTGAATGGCTTTAGGAATCTGAGCCAAGACTCTCAATTCACTTTTAATGTTAAGAACAATACACCACATTTAACATGTTTTCCTTCAAAGTGCAAGGAAAATCCTACATACAGCCATTATGAAAAAACATTATAAAAAACATGACTAAGTTGTCAGAACTGGAATATGTTCTATGGGAAAACATTAATAGTGACAGAGTAGTAACGTTTTAGGAAGAACCCCTATTTTCTCTGAATGAAGCATGGCAGTACAGTGCAGTATTTCCAAAATAAAAGACTGGACAAGGAAAATGAAGTTGTCCAGTTTTAATTACGGCAAAACAGCTTTCATTATTCCAACCCATACCTGAACAGTTTGCACTGGCCAATTTACTGTTATTCACATATGCTGGGAAACCACCTACCTGATTTTTAGCAGCAACACCAATAGCTCTGTTTTTCGATCCAAATGAAACCACCGATCTGAAAACAACAACAGGCTAATTAACTCAGTACTGACATTAAATGTGACTAGGGACTGCCACTAATACATCTTCCACATGTGCACCAAGGTCTTTCTGTTGCAGTGCCATTCTTCCAGCGTGCAGTAAAATCACTACAATAAGGCACTTTTCTTTCTTAAAAGCGTTGTTTGGAGCTCAAGACTTTTTACACTGGTTTATCCAATGAGTTAAGCACCATGATCACAACTTAAGGGCTCATAGCCAAGCGTCCTGCTCCTCTGTGTGTGCCTCAGAACTTTACAACTACCTCCTGCTGAGCTCAAGCCTTTCTATACTCGACCTCTGACTGACAAGAGTGCTACTCGGGGACAGGCACACCAGACTTCCTCCCGCCGAACGCGATGACAATGCGTGCGTGCGGGTGTGCTGTCCCCATGTCCCACGCTAAACCGAGCTGGCTAGGTGCAGAGAGATTCAATTCGCCACCGCCGGCTTACCCACCCTTCCACCGCGGGCTGACTCCCGTTCCCAAGATCGTGCCCACAGGTTACGCTCTCGCCCCAGCTCCACACGGGTGAACGGAGCGCCGCCCGGCTCAGAGCCTCCTGCAGTCTCTCCAGAGCTTGTGCGGAGCAGACCAGTGCCGGTGGCCGCGTTGGCCCCGCACAGCGGACAACCCCGTCTCCGCCACATCCACCTGGAAACTTCCAGCGTCTCACAGTCCGGTCCCTCTGCCGGCCATTAGCCAGTCCCTGCCTCCCTAGCCCGACCGTGAAGGACCCGCCGCCGCTCCCCCCACGCTCCCCACTCACGGCGTGCACCGGTCGCTGAACTCATTGGCCACAGTCTCGATGCCGCCGGCCCGTGCCACGGCGATGTAACAGCTCTGGAAGCCCAGGTCAAAGCCCACCACGGCCATTGCCGCGCTGCCGGGGGAAGCCCCCGCACTGCCCTGCCCTGCCGCTACTCGCTCCCCGCCCCGCTCACTGCCGGCGCTGGTTGTTCCCGCTGCTGCGCCCGCCGGCTCCAGTGAAAGGGACAGGACAGGCGCCGCCGCCGCTTTAAATATGACAATGAAGCGAAGTTTCCAGAAACTGCAGCAGCCACTCACCGACTCCACGTGCGGCTTCCGCTTCCGCCTTCAGCCGCCTTCTCGAACAGTTTCTGCCAATCCGTGGCTCCGCAGACACATGACGCGCGCTGTTGTCATGGCGACTGCGGACGCCTCCGACGAGGCCGGTGAGGGGGAGTGACCATGCGGGAACGGGGAGGGGCTGAGCAGGGACGGGGGCGGGACGGGGGCGGGCAGCTGCACCGAGGTCAAGGTGCTCGGCGCGCCGACGGTGGCGGCCGGCCGGCGTTTCTGCGCGATGGGCTGCCTGTGGCGGTGGTGCGTGGCGGCGCGTGGTGGCGCGCGGCAGCGGCAGCTGGAACAGAATGAACCTGGGTCTGGGCAGAGGAGAAGGCTCCCGCCTGGGCCGCCGGAAAGGAGCAGCCCGGAATCGCAGGGATTGTCAGTGACGAGAGAGAGCGGTGGAGAGGATGTGTGCGGGTGCTGTGAGGACACAGGGGAGGGGCAGCAGTGCTCTGCTGTCCTACTCGGCTCTGCAGTTTGAGGAACTTTTATTTTGCTGAGCCTGTACATGTGGGATAGCGGAAAATAAACAGCTACCCTTGATAATATCCTTAGTGTGCTAATAAACGGGAAGGCCTCTTTGTAAAGTCGACTGCGCCAATGTTTATCTCTGTCCAGTGCCACGATTACGAACACCCAGTAGCCTCCTAGCTGTCTAGGTCTAGTGTTCGTTCAGGACCCCTGCCCCTGCTACAGGCAGGACACAACCTCCTGCATTTCATCTGAAGGCATAGCAGGTGCACACAGAATCACTGAAAGACAGGGGCCGAAGATGATCTGAAGATCGTCTAGCCAAATCCCTCTGTTAGGGCAGGATCTCCTAGAGAAGATAACACAGGATCTGTGTGTCCAGGTGAGGTTTGCAAGGCTCCATTTAAGAGTCTCCACAACCTCTAGGCAACCTGTTGCAGTGCTCTGCCACCCTCACAGTGAAAGAGCTTTTCCCTTAAGTTTAGGTGGGACTTCCTGTGTTGTAGTGATATTTTGTTGTCAGTGGCACATCTGGCTGATGCACCCTTCTGGTCTGGGCTGTCAGAAGGGCAGGGAGAGATGGTAATGTTTAGAGTGCTGTGTGTCCCAGCATGGAAGAAGCAAAATGCCAGTGGTTTGTACCTACACTTTTTCTCAATAAAATTCTGTTTAATTGTCCTGCTTTTTCTTGGGTGACTCAGAAATGCTCAAAATAATTGTGCCACTTTGATGCCTTATGAGCATCCAAAGGCCTTGCATCCAGGATATTTCTCTAGACCTTGAAGGTGAAAATCCAGCCCCTTTATTGCCAGTTCACTGTATATCAACTGTTGCCCTGTCAGAGGAGAAGCTGAGTGCCTGATATTTTGAATGGTTGTTTAGAAAATCCTGTTGTGGCAAATGTTGAACATACAGCACACCCGCTGGTTTGTCACCATAGATGATAAAAGTAGATACCAAACATTCCTTTTGCTTTTTTTCCTGTGCTCTGAATTGTTCATCCCTGAATAGAAATAAGAAAAACTTGACTGTTTGCCCAGATTTGCAGCTGGTCTCTAAAGGGATAAAAACATTAAGCTCAGCAGTGAATTTAGAATTACTCTGCTGGTACTATCTGCCTGATGGTGCAATACAGTGTTGTGCTGTGCTGCAGTAGATTCACAGTATCTGGGATCCCACTATGGGAATAAAGGTTTTCTTAGCTGGCCCAGAGCAGAAGCATGCTTTGATAGTGATTTGCCTTCTGTGAGGTGAAGTTACCACTGTGGAACTGTAAGTGGTGTTGAGGGTCAGAGAGAAGGGGGAGGTAAGAAGTGCTGAAGGAGATAATAGTGGTAAGATGCTTACTCCACATGGTTGCTAAGGTTGGGTCCCTAAGGTAGCCAAGACAACAGTGAAGGCCATAACACTATTAGGATGAGTGTTGCTCAGGCTACCCAAATATTTTATCAACAGAGGTGTTTATTTTGCAGTAAATAAGGAGAGGGTTCAGGTACAATTATCTGTTGTGGATTTTCCTTTGTTCCTCAGCACGTACAGGGAATTTAGCTGTGTAGGTGTTTTTATTTTCTGTGACAGTTAGGGGCTTTTTAAAATGGGTTCACATTCTGACTTGGAGAGTAGAGCACTCTGCCCTTAATGAATGCAAGCAATGGTTTAAAATGGTAGGTGGCCAGGCATTTAAAGAATTATTTTCTTTTTTGATATTGGATGTTATGCCCTCTACCAGAGCATTAATAAGGTTGATAAGAAACCGAATTTGTCATGGGAATAGGAGTTATCTGTAAAACCTAATGTTGGTAAGCAGTCATGGGGTGTGGAGGTCGAATGACATTAGTGTCTATCCAGGGAATGCTACCATTATAAAACATGACCTAAGTGAACTAAAGAGGGTAATGTCCCTGTGGAAGGCCAGGCATCACAGAACATGACACAGAAATCTATTGAGTAAGGCTTTCTGCTCTGTTGCCAGAAGCCCAAACAGAGATATACCTGAGCTCTGCTAGGACAATAGAAGCAGTTCTTTGTTCTTTGTACATGATCTTGATACCATGTTTAAAGCAAAAAACAGCATAGGCAGGCAACATCTAAACCAGGACAACTACAAATAAACAGGTCTCTGTAATTTCTGTAGGGATTTTATTCATGTTCCTAATTTCTATTAGTGTGTTGGGCTGCATTCCAACCCATGCTGTCGTTCTAATCTATTTAAAGGTTGCCTCTGCTAGTCTTATTGTAGCTGTAACTATGACTAGCAGGGTCTTATGATAGTGAATGATGGACATACTGGCCAATCCGAGCTTCTGCAAAATTTCTGTTGCTCATGATTTGTGAAATCATTTAGGGCAAACCTAAGGAGACTAGGTTCCAGAATAAGTTTCAAAGGGTAGAGCATTTGAGATCACTGCTTATTCCAAAGACCAATGTTCGTATCAAGTCATGGTTCACTGAAAATAGATAATTCATTAGACAGCTCCAGCAGTCTCACCCTTGCTGTACAATGTTGTACTGCAGCTCTTTTTTTAAACTTATTTTCATACCACTATGTTAATGCTGTATGATATTTATTTTCCTATATATGAATCTTTTGTAAAAGTAGTGAAAAAAAAGGATAGTAATAAAACAATGTGCAGAGGAAGATGTATATTCAGCTGTATGAAGTAACAGGTAACACATTATGCTTCTGAAATAGAGAAGTGTTTTCATTTGGCCTTTTTTGGTCTCTTCCATATAGGGATTGTTAGTCATAATGTTCTACAGTATTATCTTTGTGACTACCTCACTCTGCATGGTTTTCCTGGAGAAAGAGAGACTAAAGAGGATATGTCACTGATGGGGTCTGAGCATAGCAACCAATGGGCACAGCTTTCAAAAGGTTTGACATCTGAGCTGCACTGTTCAGAGCTTCCCTACTGTGGGGAGTTCTCACTTTAAACAAAATGCACAGCTTCTTGGGTAACATAAATACATTCCACTTGATAGATTTTTGCATGCTTCCTGATAAAGCCTCAGCACTTGACAAATTCTAAAGTGACTTTTCATGGCTCTGGCTGTGTATCAGCATACTTTAACACATTGCAGACCATGGAACCAAATCCCAGAGTAACCAAGGGGATGATGCTTTATCTTCCTGACACGGTAAATAATACTCTTAACCCCATAATTACTTTTTAATCCAAATAAAAGGCTGTCTTTTTCACCTATTAATATCTCTGTATGCTTATAAAACATGAGCACATTTGGCTTTTGAGGTTAACATGAAGGCCTCACACTTGTGAATGTTTGCTTTAGTTTCTGGGAAACTACCAATACAGTCTGATGTTGATTGAGCATTCTTGGATTCAGAGAAAAACAAAACTAAGAAACCAAATAATACAATGATAGAAGAAGGTGAGTTAAAAGTTACAGTGACAAGGGTATTATAAATTTCTTAGTTCTATTCACTTAGATGTACAGATGTTTTCATCCTTTCACTTGAACAACTGGATTGTCCTACTGGAAAATGTGAAGATTTCAGGAAAAAAGAACACTTACACTTTATTTACTTTGTATTTAAAAATGTAGTATACCAAGGACAGTGTACAATAAATGCTTTAAGATAGAGAACTGTGAAGTGTAGGAGCATTGAAATAACACTAAAGTGTTAAATACTACAACTTGAGTGATTATGTGTTTATAATTCCACTATAAGTCTTTTACTCCTGTTGCTTAGACACAAGATGTGTTTTGGATATGAAAATCAGGCAATAGCATTGTGACACAAACCAGTTTTAATGTAGGTGACAACTGCACATCGCTAATTGAAGTAGTGAAGAGTTGAACTGTACTTAAGTATGTATAGACTTAGGTTGAATAAACTGTCTGATGCCTCTGAAGTGCAATTAATAAAATAAATGCACATGTAAAACAAAAAGGATTGCAAAGCAAGGAGTCTATCTGGATTTAAAAAACACAAATCAGTGTTTTTTCACTGGTCTGTGTATATAAAATCAAGAAGACAATGTTATTTTTAAGAAAAGAAATTAAATGGGTGAAAATCAACAAAGAGGGAACGGAGAAAAAGTAGTCAAGTTTTTCTACTTGATCTAATAGCAGACCATCTGGCATTATGTTGCTAAATCGTTTATATGACTCAGTGTTAATCAGATGTGCATGGATTATGCACACTCCTTGTGTTTTCAAGATTGGTAGAATGTTTTAAAAATAACACTTGAAATATTAGTATGACATGTACTTGTTATGAATTTCTGACAGTACTCCAAGCAATTTTTTCACTAGATTCTAGCACTTCAAAGACTATTCAAATTTGGACTGATGTAAAAAGTGAAACCAAACATATAACATGAATATATTCTGTACAGACTCTAAGAAATGAATATCTTTTTCATTAACATATTAAAAATATACTAAGTAGTTAGGCCTGAGCAATATGAGAATGAAACCCACTGGCTGTATATATATACACTATGGGTCACAGCAAAGCATGCTTTGAAAGAGCCTCTAATACAACATTGTTTTAAAGTGTGTGCACATGGTGCCTATGTATACACAAATCCAACACTTGCATACTTTTTTCTAAAAGGAAGTCTAGTTGTTTTATTTCTCTGTTTCCAGTATCACAGAGTCAACAATTTCCACGAATGGAGGACTATAAAAGTTTTCTTTGAGCGTTTATAGTATGTCTGTAGTTATACGTAGAATAAATTAGCTATTATAAATATTACTGTCTCAAGCATGCTGCCACAGAAATCTCTTAAAGATTGTCAAACCCTGATTAATAACACGTTAAATGGCTCAAACATTTTAAGCAAGGAGGAAAGTGGGAGCAGTCTGTAGCTTCAAAGGCCCAGTGCCTACATCTGTCTAAGAATTATACCTTCTGTGGTGACAAAAGGAGCAAGCATAATGATAAACGGCCTTGAATCATCACTGTTCAGTCTGCAGCGGTATGGTTGTGTGGTGGGAACATGATGGGCTGTTGCATCCCATCGACAGGCTGAATAATCACTGTAACAGACCAATTTGCTCCCTTATCCTCAAGACACATCTCAATGGCAAAAGGCAGAAAACTATAGAAATTATTCTTCTGAAAAAAAAAAGTCCAGAACTAAGGGTCTATCAGGGAGCTTGTTTTTTAGGTGACCATAACGTTCAGTCAAGAATGTGGTAAAAATACGCACAAACCCTTAATTGTGTAAACGACTAGCAAGTGGGAAGAAACAAGTAATATTTGGAAAACTATCACAACATTCTACTACAGAGATACAGATCTTAATGTGACTGTTTTTTGTGATGGGGATGCTTGTGTAAACCTGAGTGTAACTTGCAGTGTATAGTTTCCTGTATTTATAGATGATTCGTAAGAGCTGAAGATAGCTCAAAGCTGGCAGCATGCTTTATAGTGTAGAAAGCTTGTTCTGCAAAATGGTATAAAAAATCCATTGTTTGATTTACTCATAGACTTCAAATTACTTATATAAGAAAGAGGTATGTGCTTATCATAGCTTTTTTTTCTTTAGACATAACCATGAAATGTTCCTTTAGTGGAAGGATGAGAGCAAAATACTATAAATGTATTTTGACAGCTTGTTTGGATTTACCTGGGCTATGCTAATAGCAGTTTTATAAAGAATTCAAGCAGGAACAAAATAATTATTAAATATTTGCTGGTGTTGATATTTACTGTATCTGTTAGTCTCATGTCCAAGCCAAGCCTTGTCATACAGATATGATTATTAATAAGCATTACATATGGTTTCTTGGTTTATTTTGGTTTGATTTTTTGCTTGATGTTTGAGCAATAATTTAAAAACAAACCTACGTATAAATTCTGGACATTGGGTGGCACCATTGCCTCACGTATGCCCCTCAGGAGGTGCCCTTTACCTTTACCTTTAAAACGTTGGCTCTGTTCTCTTCTTGCCTTCAGCATAACTACATAAGACATGTCAAAAAGCAGAACTAGCAGCCTTCTTTATCTTTTTTTTTTAATCTTGATTTTAACTTAATTTTTCTTAAAATGGTAATGGATTTTTTAGTCAGTTGCTTAAAGAATTGTTGGTTTTTTTCAAGTGCTGATGTACATACAGTTCTCCTGTGAAGCTCTGGACTGAAATAGTAGGATACTCTCTATGTGTGTACCCCAGCCAGCGTGTGGTACTGTGCAGTAATCTAAAAATGTGTGTTTTGCCTAACAACTATTGTGTTTTGTTGGTGACATGGCTCACGTATCAGATACTGTTATATATTTCAATGTAAGATCTCCTCAAAGTTTATTTAGGCCTTTTTCATTGGCTCTTGATCTTGCTGGCAGGTACAAAGTTTGTTCCAAACCAGGAGGCACTTGTATGCATGCTGCTCACAAAGTTAATGTATTTCTGGTGTAAAGGTATATCACAAATACTTCTTCTAGCTACTGGCATAATTTTTCTTTCTGGGTTACATCAAAGTTATTGTATGAAGCAAAAGGCTCAAATAGTACATAATAGTAGATAATTTGATCTTTTTCTTAGTAGCATTACATTCGACCTATCTGTTGTTTGAAAAAACAATACAACTATTTATTTTCTTGTAGGAATAGAAGCAGGAACAGTGGTCAATATGGCTACTAAGTTATTCAAAATACATGGACGTGTTCTGTTCCTTCATATATTTGCTCAATTAAGTCCCTTGCTGCTCATCTATGCTTTGACTCTCAGTTGACAAGGTAATATTTGCATTATATTGATAAAAAGATAGCAGGTAGTTTAGGACTAATGTTTTCTATTTCCAAATAGCTGCATTTCAGCAGGGAAGATACAGAGCTCAGATATGCTTGGTGGAGGCAGTTCTGTGTCAGATGGAAGCAGCAGGAGACAAAACAGGAAGGAGTATCAAGTCTGACAGTTTTGTTAGGCAAGCTGTCCATTTCACCAAAGGAGCAGGCAATATGCCCTTGGTTTATAATTGAGACTGAAAAGCTTCACTCCTTGACACCTGCCTGTAGAGTTATTACTGTTGTTTCTCCTTGACTGTGTGCAGTTCAAAGACAGGAGTGTAAATCACCTTGCTTTCATTGCGTGACAAATCAAAATAATTCATGTCCCCTCTAGTTTTAAGCTACTTTTTAAGCAGCTATTTGCAGATGCTGGTTCTGAAAATAGTTTACACTTACTATAGCTTTTCAGGAATGTTGCATTTAAAATATTTCACAACTGAATATTTTTGTTGCTATCATATGGGATTAAATAATTTTTGTGATTTCTGAACCTGGATACATTTCTAATAAAATTACCTAATTTTTAAATAATCTCATAAAGTAAAATGAAACAACTCTGAGATTACCAAAGTATAAAAGGAAAACTTTATTTATAATTGCATATAGTTTAATGTTACCAAATATGACTCTAATTTAGGGATAATAAGGTCCTTCCCATAGGACAGTCTGAATTCCTTCTCTGATAGATGACAGTACTTTCAGGTACAGTGGGTATCTAGCAGTAGGGATTTTTTTTTTTTTTTGAGAGATGGGTTGTACTGCAGTTTGAACAAAGCCAAAAAGGAGGTAGAAGTTCAGGCATTCAGTATGACTATGCCAGCATGGTGATGTTGTGGGGAGAATGTTCTAAGACCAGTGACATTTAATGTCTGAACGAATACGTCAAAAAAAAGAAGAATCAGATTCTACTATGAAACTAGAATCTCAAGTGAAAGAGGGAGGGCAGAGTTATTTCTGAAGTGGAAAAAAAGAAGTGGGAGAGGATTCAAACGAGATAGTGGGATGAAGGGAAAGAATTTAATTCCTAGGTTCACCTTCTGAAGGATTCCAGATTTCAAGCTTGCATCTGTCATGAACACATATTGATTTACTGCTACTGTGTGTTTTAAACCACAGATTTAAGTTCTATGTCGGTTCTATGTCAAGATCCCCTGTTCCTCATCCATGGCTACAAACGTAGTGCTTGAAAGATGTTGAAATACCTGTATCCTCCCGTGTTTCTTGAATAATCCCATTGTGAACTCCAGAAATTTATGCTACATATGTTATTTTCCATTGTTTCTGTGACAAGGGACAGAAAGAAGCTGTTAAGCCAGCATTATTTCCCCCTAGTAAGGGAGTTGTCTTTGATTAATCTTTGTAATCTTCTAAGAATCTTGTGACTGATCACATCATGTCCAGTGTTTCCCATATCTTTTATGAAGAGCATGTAGTAACAGCAGTGTCTATGGTGAGAAAGTGATTGGCTGGACTTGCTACAAGCCCACACCAGTTCTCTAGGACGTTTTGAATGAATGCCCTAAGCCCTACTTCAAGATCCAGTCCTTACATTTTAATTAAGATCAAGTGCCTCACAAATTAGCCCAGCAAGGAGAGAGACTATGCATAAGATTTCATTGGGCTACCACAGGGGTTGACTGGAGTGCAGATTCCCTCAGTGGTTTGGTTGTCAGGCTTACAACATATGTGTGCTCCAATAGTGCAACTTTATCAGTTCCTCTGAACAAGATGGGGCAAGTCCCAGGCCAAGGGTCACTGACTGACTTGTGTCTGGTGTTCTCAGGGCTTTCCTAGCCACCGCAGATTTCCCCTTAAGAGAGTTCTTTAGAACTTGGTTCAAACGGAACAAGGGATTTTAGTTAAGAGCTGAGCAACACGGGCTATCAGAGCTCCCACGCACAAGCTCACTGCTTAGCATTTGACAAATGTCCATGTTCTCACAGGGTATTTACTGGACATTGTGATCCTAACGCAATGAAACTATCATTGAATTACTGTATTGAGTAGCTGAAATCTGTGAAACTGTTTCCAGATACATGTTGTAGTTGTGTGATTCTGCACTCATTTGGGTTGGTTTTGCTGCTTTCTGCAGGATTATTCATAGCTTAAAGTTAGGCCCTTGATTATGCAACTTGCTGAGTAGGACAGGTAGGTCAAACTGCAGCAGCCTGAGAAAGAACTGGAACAGAGCACAATTTGTGTGATTTGACAGGTCCACCTCTGCCCAAAAGGCCTTTCCTTCCCATCCATTGCAAGAAACTGTACAAGTATACAGTTACTCCTGGAGTAAACATTTTCCAGATGGCTAATGTAGCAAGTACATAGTAACAGTTAAGTTCTCTAACTCAGCAGTTGGTTTTGCTTCTGGTTCATAATCTCTTGCTTTTTCTCCCATATTAGTCCTATAGGAACAGATGCCATTAGACTATCCTGAATTGCTGCTGGTTGACTGTGCAAATGAGTGAACATCCTTTGGATCACATGCCAGCCTGTCCAGTTTCAAGTGGACTCTGTTGTCATCTGTTTCTCAACTTCTCCCACTGTTCGTTTTTACTTTGACATGACAATCTGAGCATTTCATTCTGATCTAGAAAGGCTAACTGTAGCTTGGGTTATGTAAAGGAGTGGGTGAGTAACATGTTACCCCAAAAGGCACAGCTGGGTTTGTATCTGGTGTGGAAATCTGTGCTTGGTAAAATATAAACACTTGTCATAACTTCAAGATTATTTACCCATTGAGACTCCAGATTTTTTCATTTCTTGCAATAATTTGATTCATGAAGAAGATTAAAACAGTGACACTAGGTTTTAGGAAAATTTACCATGTGAGTAGTCCTGTTGCTTTCTTAATTGCTTATGCACAAAAGGTGTTTTCAGGAACAAAATCCCAAGAGAGAAGTTGTCTCTATCCCAAGCACTGACAATTTTTAGTTGACAAAACGTCATTTGATCTCTTGCATCAAATTGTCAGGCTGAAATAAAGCAGCAAAGCTTCCACAAATCCGCAAGAAGAACTTCTGAATTCTACAGGCCTCATAATCCCACAATTTAGGATAGAATATGTTATTAACTAAAATGTAGTAATTTGTATCTACAATTGTTGTAACATACAAATTATAGTAAATATTTCAATGGACATGATCATTTATTTTATTATTTATTCTTTTTTCCACCCGAAAGTCCAGGTTTACTTTTCATTCTGGGACAAATGTTGGGCTATTGCTATTTTTCCTTTTAAAATTCTCACCTGCAATGAATAATTAATTTTAGCTGTTTAATATCTGTAAAAGATATCTTACTGGGACAACATAAATTTGCTGCGCATCTCTTGATGATTATAAATATATATATTTGTCAGGATTTCTTTGTATCTGCAGCCCAAACTTTGATAATCTGAGAGGTGGGACAGCAACAGTGCTACAAGTGTATTATTTATGAACATAACATGCACGTAATACTATAAGGAAAGGAAGCCTGGTGGAGTTCTGAACCTTAGTTCCTTACCAAAAAGTTCATTATTTTCATCATTCCTGAGATGGAAATTCTCAGTGGGGTAGTTAGAACAACAAACAAGCACAGTACAAGTTTATATGGAGTAGAATTCAAGAAAAAGATTTATTTCCTCCTTCCTCCTCCCAGTTCCAAATAAAAGACTTAGAGCACTCAAGAGCTCTTTTTCTGAACAACTGAGGAGCATTAGATTTCATCCTAGAGCTTCAGATTGCTAGGGAGGTTGTTACAATGAAATTTCTCTTATATTTATGAGAAACCAAGGCATTGATTACCTTTCAGCAAAAAGTTGGGATTTTTTTTCCGTTACTGACTTGCTGTGTTAGCAAACATTTGAACATGGGTGTATCTTAACCATTTTGAAAGTGAAAAATCTTACAGTGATTCCAACTGTTGCAGGCATGGTTCTTGTGATGAGAATACTTACAGGAACCAGCACAGAACAGAGAAATGAGAGAAAGGGTAGAAAACATTGCCAAAATGTAAAAGGAAAAACAAGCAAATGCAGATTATGTGTTAAGCAGAAGGATTCACAGCTTTCATATTGCTACAGAAGTGGAAGAATAACACATTTTTTTCCTGGTCCTGAGCACACGCATACAATCAGAGAAAAATGTAGTATGAAAGTTTCCATTTCATTTGCATCAGAATTCTTATTCTTGAGACCAGGCACTTATCTAATGAATCAGAACATCAGCAACAATCAATTGTTCTGTAAGGCACATAACTGGGGTAGGAACAGGATAGATATAAATTGGATGTTGGGAAGTTCTTTAGCAGAAGAGGGGTTGAACAAGTTGCTTAGGGAGGTAGTTGAGACCCCATCACTGGAGATATTCATGGGGAGGCTGGACAAGACTCTGGGCAACATGATCTAGTTGACAGTGTCCCTGTTCACTGTAGGGATATTGGATTAGATGATCCTTGGAGGTCCCTTCCAACCTGCACCATTCTATGATTCTATAACACGCTGTGGTTGCTCGCACGTGGACGCCATTTTCCCACTCTTTTCAATACTCTGCAATATAATGCAGGGGGAGATGGGTACAAATACATAAAGCAGGTCCCAAGAATGTATATACTTGACCTGTCAGAAAAAGAATGCAGCAGATCTAAAACCTGCAGAGTTTTGAGGAAAGGTCCAAGGTGCATGCCATGCCGTTTGCCTTACTGGGTTAACAATGTGGGAAGTTTATGGCTGACCCGGGCATTGTGGCATTGGTATCCAGTGAGATCAGTGCATACCGGATGGCTGGATTGGTCGGAGGGGTTTATGTGGAAAGTACTTAATGGGAAAATGTTTTCATAGAGACCTGGCTGGAGTACACATCTATGTGTAACCAGTGTTACCTAGGGGCACCAGGCATTACCTTCAACAGCATGTTTAAGGGCAAAGAAGAAATATATCTTATATGCAAGTAAAGCCAAGAATTTCTCACTGAAATGTGGAGAATCTAGTAAGTATTAATACAGATCTAATTGCTTCACAAAAAGAAAGAATGACAGTGCAGTGAAAATTTTACACACCCTGCTGAGTTCCTTCTCTTGTCCTGCTCTACTCTCCTGTGGTTCCCCTGGGTCTGAAGGTTGGGAGTTTGATTCTGGGGTGTATGGGGGGGGGTGTGGTGTGGGGTGTGAGTGTGCCACAGCAAGTTGTCAGCATGTGGAAGACTTCGCTGGGACAAATCTGACACTTGCATAGATGATTTCTTCTTCCTTGCTCCAGGATCTACATGGGATCATTTTTGTTTGCTAACAAGGTTTTACACTCTTGACCTTTCTCTGTTGTTCTGCAGCTCTGTAACATCCAAATTTACTGTCTATATTATAACATTTATGCATGTTAGATACTACTTCTTTGTTCTCTGTGTTATTCCTAAATCAGTTTTGCCGGGCTCCAGGCATTTCAACTGACTCTAGGTGACTTGGTAGTTGTGGAGCCTGAGTACCAAGGCTGTGTCCTGCTTGTGTCATGAGCCTGTACTCAGGGAGCCCCGTCTCAGGTCCAGGAGACACACGCAGTTACAAAATGCTTGTCTGAAGATGTACCATGTTCTTGGCGGTAACAATCTGTGAGGGTTGTTTTAGAGGTGGACTACTTGTTGTGGATCAGGTTCTGGTCAGAATGCTGGATTTTCACTGACAATACTAAGATTTGGAACTATGTGATCTTCAAGGTCTCTTTCAACCTAAATTATTCTATGTTTCTATTATTTGCTTGTGAGAGGAGAAGGATAAAGGTCATTGACAAATCCCTCGATTATTCCAGTTGGACCGAGAAGCCTCGTTGGAGGTCTTTCCATAGAGTTAATAATTTAAACCTCAGTGAAATCATTGGTAACAGTTGCTGGATGAACAGCAGAGAGCTGTGCTTACAGGGATTACTTTTGGTTGGAGAGGTTACACCACAGCCATATACAGGGCGCTTACAACCGCTCCCCCTCGCCAACTCTGGGCCGCGAGCAGCGGCAGGCTGGAACAACCGGGGTGGGCCGCGGGTCAGCGCCTCTCCCGCTACTGTTCGCCAGAGGGCGCCGTGGCGTCAGCTCCGCCTTCTTGTTCTCTCGGTGCTGCCGGGCCCTGATGCTGGGGGAACGGAGTTGGGGGCGGGCCGGGCCGGCGGCTGTGGCACCGCCACCAGCTGGAGGTTGCTCACGGGGGCTCCTGCGACAGCGGCGGGCATCAGGGGCACCGTGCCCGTCTCCTCTTTCAACCCCTGCCAGGATGTCTCAGGAGCACGGCTGCAGCCGCTGGCTGCTGTTGATTGCGTGCGCCCACCTCTGCTTCCTGCTGCCGCCGCTCCGCTCTGGGGGTGAGTGGCCGGCGGCCGGGCCGGGCCGCCATGGCGAGGTGCCGGGAGGAGACCCGGGACTCTCGGTCCCTCAGCGGAAGCGGTGAGGGTGATGAGGGTGCGGGACGGAGCTGGAGAGGGTGCCGGAGCTGCCGCCGCTTCCTTGCGGCTCTATCCCACCCTGTGAGGGGAGCGAGCGGGGAGCTGGGAGCTGCCCCTGCCGCAGAAGTTTGTGAGTGAGCTGTGATCCGGAGTGCAGCGCGGGCGGGGCGGCCCCGACTCCCAGCGGCGGCCCAGGTTCAGAGATGCCGGTGCCGAGGGACACTGCCGTCGTTGGTGTGTGGGGAGAGGCATTACCCAGTCCCGGGGTGTCCTTCTGCCCCCGCCGAGCCCCGTTCCAGAAAACCGCTGTTAGCCAACAGGCTACTACACCACTGCGAAACTGCCGTGTTTGAAACAGGGAGGTGGGCAGGTACCAATACCGCCTGCTTGAAATGTCAGCTTAGAGAAGAAATAGTCTTGCTAGTAGAGTTTAGAGACATTTTTAGTGTGCCTTGTCAGGCTTGAGGCGATGAAAAGCAATGGGTTAGTAGTTGAATGACTGCAAGCTATTCAGAGTTCTTGAGTGTAAGAGACAGAAATAAATGTTTTCATCTGTTTCTGATTATTTCTGTGGCTGAATATGTTTGCCTCTGTCGGCACATGATGATCAGTTCTTTTTGAGACTTTGGATCTGATTTTGTTTCCATTGCTATGGCTTGTGGATCAAAGCCCTGCCGGGGAGACCTGGTACAAATAAATCCTATTTTCAGAAAAGTAAAACTGTGATACTTGGATTTTTCTCTAGTAAAACATGTTTCTTTTTAGCTACACGCTGTACTGCTCGTTTTAAAGATGCATTTAATTCTTTCTGTGATGAATAGGTTTTGCTCCATTAGGATACTGTAGCATTTGTATCCTTGACCAGATTGCAATCACAGCCAGAGAATAGAAACTTGAATTTTTGTGTCTTTATGTGTTCATTGTGCACACATACATACATGTCAGGTAGAATGCAGAAATGGAAAAACTTCAGTTCTTCCTTGTGCAGTTACTGATTAATGCCTGTGTAGAATTTGCCTACCTGAATTTATTGCAGTATCATGGCTTTCTTCTAGTTTTTAAAACATCCTTTTAAACGCCTTGCTTATAAATACCCTGTGCTTTCGAAATGAAATAATCTGGATTGTACTTAACAGAGGAAAACAGGTTTTCTGTTGGAAGTTAAATAATTTGTAATTTCTTGCAGGAGGCCGCCTGCAGAATGGGAAAATTGTGTGATTTTGTTTGGTGTGACTTCTAGACAATCAGAGGGGATAATGATGCTGCTTTTTCTTATTTACCTTTTGTAAAGATACTCATGTACACAGCACTCATTTAGACATTTCAGTTGTTCATAGTAATGATTTCAGCTGCATTCTTCCCACATGTACCATTTGCTTAAATAAATGTAGTAAGGAAATAAAATAGGTTGCTTTTATTTTATGAAAAGCTTCAGATGCTGGAAATTGGCTTGCATCATCTCCTTTTCCTCTTCAGCTTCCTCTCCCCTGCTCTCTCCCCATTTTTGGTTGATAAATCTGTAAACTTTTATTCTTACCTGGCTGGACCAGGGTGTTTGATGCCAATAGGGTAGCAGCAATGAAGGAACATTGTGAAAGCTTGCTTAGAAATACACAGAACTGATTTATGTTGCTTGTTAGTGCTCCAAGGCTGTATAATTATAGAAGATTCTGTCTCTTTGACAGCATCAGTGCATATTTTCTCTGGAATCATGTCAATCCATAGAATCTTCTTCGAAAATTTGTGGAGGGATGGAAATCCAGCCAACCCACAAACAAAACAAAAGTTTGTCTTTCATTAAGAAGTATAAAAAAATATTTTAAATGTTTTGTTTGCTATGTACAATGTAATCAATGGCTTCCATTATTTGTAGTGGATATTGTTAGTCATCGTTTTGCTATATGTAAGTCATAGCATCATAACATTTTTTTTTTGTAGCTCATTTAAATTGATCTTCAGTCCACTGAGGTGATTGCAATGAGTCTGGGGTCAGTCACTCTTAAATCAGACTGTAAAAGAGGAAGATGACAGAATTGTTGCCTTTCTTCCTCAAACAGATTTGGTCTGTGAAAGCAAAGAAGTCAAGTCCTCAGTTTTTAACATCCTTTGCATTTGAAGGACATGTAATTGTAAACATTTGGAAGTTGTTTACACTCAGAAATGCTTACACTGAAGAAAAGATTACTGTTACATTTACAATGTGGTATTACATTATTTTATACATTTATACAGTATATTGTATTTTAGTACTACAGCATTAACGTCAGTTTTCCTAATAGTTTATTGGCATCTATTCCTTCAGTAGAGCTGTCAAACAATGAAAAGAAATGGCTGAATTTTTTTCTAGTGTTACAAGCAAGTCTGCATACTCATCAGAATTTTAATAGAAACAATGGAATGGAATACTTGAGGAAAAATAAATAGGAATTGAAGATGCTTATATTACATTTTCTGTTTAAATTTCCAGGTTTTGAGTGGATCCAAAAATGTCTAGGTTTACCAGTAAATTTTAGAAATAAAGATAAGATTGATGAAACTGAAGAGCTTGAAGGTCTTTCTAAAATTTTTCTTTTTCTTACTTATCCTCTGTTCTTGAATGTTTAGGGGAGGAGAACTGGCAATTCATATTCTCCTTTGCTATCTGCTTAGTCCAAATGATGCTAACAGCTACATCTGTTAACAAATTAAAAGTGTAAATGTGCTGAATGCATGCTGAAGTGACAAATAGAAAATTACAGGTTGCATTTAAGACAGTGCCTTCAAGTTTATCTGCTGTAGATAGCTATAGCTTTGATCATGACAAGTACTGCACTAAATCACTCCAGCATTTTTGGCTCTCATGGTGCCTACACAGTCTGAACTTCTACAACTACTCTGCTTCTCCTTGCGGTAGATCTTTTGCTGCGGTGAGGTGTCTTGAGGAGGTATGTGTGAATTGCATAAAAAACCCTCCAAGGAATGAAGAAATTGTGGATTTAGCAAAATTACCTCTAGCTCTACAGACTGATATGTGTTTTGGGGAGTTCTGTACTGGAAAACATCAGTTGCAATTGTCTGTATTAGTGATGAAGTTTGGACATTGAAAGTTTTGTTGTAGTAGCATCTCATAGCTCCCAGAACAGGTCATCCTGCTTTGTGTACAAACAACAAAAAATAGCCTTGTCACAGAGAGTTCAGTTTGTACCTGTGTTGTACATCTGATCTGGTCAGGAGCTGTGTATGTAGTTGGAATTTCTGTTCATTCCTGAGCACAACTTTTTCAGAAACCTCTTGGGAGTGAATTTGTGGTGTATGAATTTTAGAGTTGTCCACTTGTGCCCAGACACCGTTTCCTTTATTAAGTCATGCACATGCCAAATAGATTCTCCACGCTCTTCTCATGACACCCTTTTCCCAGTAAATTCTTGGGTTGCTTGTTTGTAGGCTGAGAGATCAGGTTGCTTAGCCAGAACAGTCTTGTCCATGTGTTAGTAAGACTTGAATTTATCCCACAAATGCATCCCGTTTTACTTCTGAAGACTGCTTCACTCATATTAAATTATGTGTGTGTAACAGATTTACTAGTAAGTTAGTAAGAATGGAAGGCTGCACGTCTGAAATCAGGAATAGGAATAGTGGTATGTGTAGAGAGTTTAATGTCATGGCAGCTGCCATAAGTCATTTTTAGCCAGACATATTCGTTCTATGGCTGTCTTCAACACAACAGGCAAATTGATAGGAGCGATAATCCCAAGGAGCTGGTTGAATTTCTTCACCTCATACAAGCTCAAGAATGGTCCATTCCCACACGTAGGAAGGCAAGAAGACGTGGTAGGGGGCCCATGTGTGTGAACAAGGAGCTCTTTACCAAAATCTGACATGGAAAGGGAGCACACTAAAGATGGAAACACGATCAGGTCATACCAAGTAATATGAAGACGCTATCTAAGAGGGCAGGCATGTGGTTAGGAAAGCCAGAGCCCTCCGGGAGTGGTATCTGGTGAGCTATTCCACTTGTGAAAGGCAAGAAAAAGAGGTGTATCAGCAGCAAAAGAGGGACTAGGGAAGATGTAGGGTGGGCGGCTTCTGAATGAGGGAAGGAGGGTTTTGGTTGAATGAAGTACATAGGAGAGGGCAAGGAACACAATCTTCTTTACCTTGGTCTGAACTGGTAAGATGCACCTTTGGCAGTCCTAGGCCCCTGAAACTCATAGGAAGGTTGGAACAGGGCAGAGTTGCTCTTGCTGGAGGAGGACCACCAGTTTAGGGAACGTTTAAACAAACTGGAATACAGAAGTCCACAGAATGTCATGGGATGCTCTAACAGCTTGGACAGTACTTGGTGCTAGTGTAGTGCCACCCTTGATAATCTCTGAAGACTGGTGAGGAGGTTCCCAAAGACTAGAAGAGAGCAAATGTTACCCTTTGTTCAGAAAGGCAAGTAATAGAATCTGTGGAAACTATAGGCCAGTGTTGCCTCCATTTCTTTTAAGGTAGCAGAGCACACAGTCCTGGATACCATTGCCAAACACAGAATACACATACAAAGGAAAAGGTGTTTTATCTTAACAATTGTTAGTGATATGGTTTAGTGGTGAACTTTTTAGAGTAGTGTTAATGGTTGGATTTGAAGATCTCGAGGGTCTTTTTCGTTGTAATGATTCTATGGGCAAAATTCACATGTTTTTAT
This sequence comes from Upupa epops, assembly GCA_013397515.1. Taxonomy (NCBI): domain Eukaryota; kingdom Metazoa; phylum Chordata; class Aves; order Bucerotiformes; family Upupidae; genus Upupa; species Upupa epops. The sequence goes on along the minus strand of VZRI01012085.1, from coordinate 300,071 downwards.
GAAGGGACAGTCATGTTTGACTAAGGACTTCTCTGTTGAGATGACTGCCCTTGTGTATGAAGAAAACAGTAGGTGTTATGTGGACTCTAGCAAAGAGTTCAGTACCATCCCCTATAATGTCATATACAAACTGATGAAGTTATGGGCTGAATACATGGATGGTGAGGTGGCTAGAAACCTGTATGATGTGCTGGGCTGTGGTCAGTGGGAGGTCCACTCCAGGGGTTGATATTGGCTTCAGTAATTCTTAGCCTCTTGACCTGGACAAAGGGACAAAATGCAGTAGATACACAATGGGCAGGAGGGGTTAATGCATCGGTTGGTTGTGCTGCCATTTGTAAGGATTTCAGCAGGCTGGAGAAATGGGCAAATGGGGAACTTGGAAAACCAAGTTCAAGGAAGGGAAATACCATCTTGCTCCTGGTGAGAAGTTGCCCTGTGCACAAGTACACACTGGGGACGTGCTGTGTGGAAAGCAGCTTTGCAGAGAAGGACTGGTTGGTCCTGGTGGGTGACAAACTGACCATGAACCAGCGTTGTGTCATTGTGGCAAAGATGGCCATCAGCCTGCTGGGCTGTGTTAGGAAGAGCTGCCAGTAGTTCAAGAGCAGTGATATTTCCCCTCTGCTCAGTCCTGGTGAGACACACGTGGGTTGCTGTGTCTGGGATGCCCAATACTAGGGAGACATGGATGTACGTACTTGAGTGAGCCAAGCAAAGGACCACGAAGATAATGAATAGATGGGAGCACCTGAAATGTAAGAAGGGAGGAGTTGGGGCTATTCAGCTTGAAGAAGGGAAGGTTCAGGGGGGGATCATACCAACATATGTAAATACCCGATGGGGCAATAAAGAAGACAGAGCCAGACTTTATGGTGCTCTTAACAGGACATGAGGTAGTTGGAACAGACTGAAATGCACAAAGTTCCATTTAAACAGATGAAACACATTTTTTTTTTATTACTCTGTAGTATTTCAATGCTAGAATAGATTGCTTGGGGAGTCTCTGTCAGAAGTCTCTGTCCTAGGAACCGGTGAAAAGCTGACTAGGCAGGGACCTGAGCATCCTGCTCTGGGGAGCAGGGTGTTTGAACTAGCTGATCCTCAGGGATCTTTTCCAACTGCAATCAGTCTGTGGTTCTGTAATACAAAGATGAAGTAGATTGTTAAAATAATTCCCCTAAGGGCTTTATCTCTGCTATCAAAGACATAATATGAAATACACCGGGGTTTTTTTCCAGGTTGTCTGAGTATTGAATGATTTGTTTCAAAGGTTGTGTGCATTAATGTCTTATAAATCTTAGGAATAGCGTGGCATGGGTTGTTGGATGTTCTGGTGAGAAAGGCAGCATCTCTGTCAGTCAGTTGTTTCAGGTCTCGTGTGCTGTTTTTCAGTTGTGTATTAAAAACAAAGGAGAATTCTGCTTGCATTGAGTTTTGCAAATAAGTTGAATTTCTGAGGTGATGCTTCTGCAGATTAATTCTAGGTAATTAATAAGTTTCCTGAGGTGAGGGTGTTATGTGTTGATGTAGTATGAATTGCATCAAGTAGATGTAGTTCTGATTTGTGGAGGGGAAGATAATGCTTATGTGGATCTCTAAGTACCATTCCATTAGAAGAGGAGAAAAATTGTCAGAATATTCTGTCAGCAAGGGATTTAATAGTCAGATTGACGTTTTCTCTGTGCATTTTCAAGCTAGAAGAGCAGAAGACTTACTAGAGGACAACTCTGGGGGACCCACTACTGCTTGTACTTGGTCTTCTTCCTGGCTGAATGCCTTGTTGAAGTGCATATGTGGTCAGCGTGAAGTCTCTCGTGTTAGAATGAATTGTGGATGTCTGCATCTAGTGGCATGATTTGAGATTCAGTAGTTAGGACCTCTTATGTCATTGTGAAAGTTGTCTAGAAACTTGAGGAAATTTGATTTCTAGTTGAAAAAGCATAAGAATACAGGTAATTGGAGAGCCACAGGCCTTGGACAGTCATGTCTGCTTCCTGTCCTAGATTCTAAGTTTCTAATGTGTCAAAGGAATCGACAGTTGATAGCAATTCACCTTCAAATCAATTTCAATGTTAAATAATTTGAACTTGCAGTGAGACACTCCACTTGAATCTGTTGGTTATTTTAAAACATCTGTTTGACTCTCCAAGTTACAGCGATTTACCTTCATTTGTATCTGTTTTGTACCTTTGAGAAAAATAATCATACAAAAGAAATGTGTAATATTACAAAGAATATTAGCAAAACTTTAATATGTTAAATGGAACTACTTTTTCAAGTAAGCAAGCTGAGACAAATTGATTAGACAACTACATCATAAGGAAAAAGACCCCTCAAAACCAAACCCAGAAATGTTATTTTTCTAGTGCAAACCAGAAGTGTATGTGGTGGTGTCAGTATAAAAGATCTGTGCAAATTTCCTCTTCGGGGTCTCTCTTGTTTTTGTAAACATTTATTTGGGCTTCCCGTAAGTTAAACAGTTTGACAGTCAGAGATGGTGTTTAAAGCATATGTCACCTGTTGTCAAGTCTGATAGACATTTCTGCCAGTTGCTCCCAGTTTCTATGGTTCCAGTAGAAGCTTTGGTAATCCAAATTTTAACCTAAAGGTAGAGTGGAATGTGTGTCTCTTGTGTATTAGCACACTGTGCAGTTACCAAGTGAACTGTCGGACTGAACCAATTTTATTTACGTTTTTAAAATGGGATTTATTTGCTTTGGGGCCAAGATAAATCGGGTTCACATCAAGTAGTAATCTTTCCAGCAATGCACAGGAATGAAATTGGGAGGCAGCAAATGTATTAATTTTGTAAGAATGGGCCTGTCTTTATGTCTATAAAGAATATTAGCAGTAGAGTTTCCTTTAATATGAGAGTCTACCTATGTGTTTTTCTTTGCTTTTCTTTTGCTACGGAACTTTGATAAGTGTGAAAATGAGCTCCAGTAGGATAAATAAAGTCATCTTTGTCTTTCAGCTTTTGCTCTAAGTGCAGTTCCTGAAGGTGTAGAAGATGAGGCTGAACTACCAGTGCTGCAGGTAATACATTTTAATGGCCAGAGCAGGAACATTTTACAGACATTGCAAAGTAATCTAAAAGACACCAGAGCTGAACATCTACAACATTGATTATTTTCATCATTGACTTCAGTGGTACTAAATGGCTCTTGATGTCTTTCTGTTCTCTGTGGCATCTAAAGAGACTTTTAATGGGAAACAAGTTGAATGCAGCACAACTCTTTTATTACTAGCATCATAATTTATATATTCTTGAAATTTGTGGAATAAACTCATTAGCGCTTTTGGTTTCTTTCTTACACTGGGCTTTCTGATACATGTTGACGTTTGTATTAAGAGATTTAATGTTTTGGAATTTTGTTGAGGACAAAGTTACAATTTAGAAAACAATTTAGTTACTTTTTTCTTGGATCAGCTGGAAGGGTGCACCAGAAAAAGAAGTGATTTTGTGTAACTTCTGCAAGTGGATAGTGTTACTGCTGTTGAGAATGTTTTTTTCATTATGTAACCTTCATTAGTTCAGAGACAGGTTTTCCTTTCTACTTGGTTTTTTTCATTACATAACACACTGAGAAGAAAATGTCTGCTAGAGGAGTGTTATGACACATTGCTACCCAAGCCAAGGATAAAGTAAAGCTTACATGTGTAATTTCAAATTAACAGAAGAACTGATGGTTAGAGCTAGCCCTCCTGTTAAATAGCATAATGAATGTTAGGTAAGTATGGTGTGTGTCCTTTAACAGACTTCTTTCTAGTGAGTTATGTATATATTTTTTTTTTAACAGATATGTGTGTATCTATAAAAGAATTTTAAGGGAGGAAAATCAAATAAAAGTGCTGGAATTAATCAAGAATTAGAACCTATAACTGCCATTTAGATATCATGATCTAACATCAGATGCAATACCAGTATTGTCAGAGATATTTCTAAATAATTTTCGGATTTGCTGATAATTGCTATATCTACAGTAATTTTAAGTGAAAAAAGATCCCTGTTTGCAAACTGCTGATCTGCAGTGTGGCTGGGATGTAATGCCATTCTGTTTTCGTTACTCCCCTCATGCTCTTTGTCAAAGTCCATTACTGCGTTATTGCAACTTTAATGTTGCAATTCTTATAAAGGATATAATTTATGAAAGCTTTCATACTATTTTAGAGTTTCAAAATTTTCCCTCATATGAAGGAGCCTCCTAGAACTCTTTGGACTCATATTCCCTTTTAAAAAAACATGAACAGAAATGTAACAGGCAACAAGTGTTTTGTTTTGTATTTGAATTAAGGTGATTTTAAGCTATGGCTTACACATCACGCTGTGCACCACAAAACAAATACATTTTTGTTTACATAGAACATCTTCCCAGGTAGTTTATGTTTTAATTTAAGTGAGAATATGGTGTATGTTACACTGTAAGATGTCAGTACTGAGTATAGTCATAAAAATGACTTAGTTTTATAAGAATATTTTAGAAGTTTATTGACTTAGTCAGCAAAAAAGCCTAAGTGTGGATGCAGTGTAGTCATCCTTGAAAAGGATTTGCAGATGGCTGCCAAGGAAGTTGGAGCTTAGGCAGTATAAAAGTAAGACCTGGACAGAGGAAGAGATCATCTGGTGCAAGTAGGACTGAGGGTCATAGAATCACAGAATGGCCTGGGTCGGAAGTGGCCTCCAGAGGCCATCTAGTCCAACCCCTCTGCAGGACATCCTCAAGTAGATGAGCTTGCCCAGAGCCTTGTTGAGCCTCACCTTGAGTATCTCCAGGGATTTTTACATGCGCAGAAACAAAAGCACTGAAATGCTGTTGCCAGGGAGATTGTGCAATAAATGAAGGCTTCTTTTTCTACAGATTTTTAGGAAGTTCAGCCGAGCTTTCTCTAACAGTCAGTAGTTTTCAACACCTTTCTACCCAGCCTCTGTTATTTAGAAGCAATTGAATATGCTCCTGAGATACTCCTCTCTGTGTGTCTTGGTTTCCTTTTTAATAATGTAAATGCAATGCCAGTATTTGCCATTCCTCAGAACTCTTTTAAAATGCCATTACAAAATTGCCAGAGTAAATCCCAGTGAAGTTATGTTATGTACAACAGCCTTTTCTTATTTGTCTGTATTTATGTAAGTTGCTTTTGAGTCTTCCTCTAATAATTGTGTGTTAATAGATGCCTGTCAAAGATCTATTAAAACCTAGTAAAGATCAAATGAGTAGGAATGTTTTGGTTATTTTTTTTAAATGAACAGGTGTATTTGTATTATATAGTTCTATATTAGGTATTTCCAAACTTTCTACTCAGGAGATACATATTAAAAAATGAAGACATTGTTAGTATGTTCATGAAGTCTTGAAAAGCATCTGTTTCAATTCTTAATGATGAAAACCATTTTACTTTAAATTTTTTGTTAGTTTTTGAGTTAAAAGCTCTAAGTATACATTTACATTCTGAGTGTTTTGATGCCCTGTGTCTATAGAAATATTTGAAGTTTTGCATATATACTTACTTGCTTTTTGTCCTGTCTTCTAGAAATCTGAAAAAAGTGGGACTGTTAATGAGAAAAGCAAAGGTAATTACTGTGTTCTCTTTACTTGTTTTCACTTGTGGCTGATTTCTTACTATAAAAAATTTTCTGCATTGAAAAGTGACTGTGTGAGCAGTGTTTAAGCGCTCAGCAGCATTGTTAGTCAATTGGTAGTTTCTGCATACTTGGTGTTTTTAATTTGCTTATGTGATTTTACCATATAAAAGATTCTTAATCTTTGTGTTTGCAATTCCTGGAGCTAGTGTTTTTCTGAAAATGTTCACTTGCAGTGAGTGCATTGCTTTTTGTAGTACATAGTATTTGAAAATAAGATTTCATGCTAATTAATAGCGATGCTTGTAAAAATCTAATGTGAAACTGAATTTTACCATTCTGTTAGGCTCTCATGGTAGTTGTAGTAACTAGGTTTATTATAAATTTCATGTAAAAGCTTGGAGTAATTTTGTAGTGTCCAGAAGCAAGTGCTTAAGAAATATATCAAGCATTAGTAAGATACTGAGTGCTAAAATAATTTGGCTGACATGCGATATAAATTATGATTATAAAAATCACAGGGCATCTGTCTTTTCTGAAAGCAAGTCTGATGGCTGCCTAGCAGAAAGTTTACAGACATGTGCAATCTCTGCAATGTAACCAGGTGCTTCCTCCACTCTGCTCTAGAGATTCAGTTCTTAGAGCAACTTGGGACTGTTATGGTCCTCACTTTTCTGAACATGAAACACTTGGGTCTCCTTATTCTGCAAAAAGGCAGCTTAACCATGTCTGTGTAATAGCAGTTTCTGAGTTTTTTGTGAGTTTGTTCTTATGTTAAAGCTGAAAGACTTAGTATGCTTTTAGAGGAGTTGCTGACAGAGCTCTGAATAGTATCAGCAGATCTGCTTGTTATTTGTTTTTTGGCTTCTTTTGGACATTGCTGCAAGCTCTGTCCCTAACACAAATAAATGCTTCTGTGGAAAATAATTAAGTCCCTTGTACCATTAATCTCCCAGTCTTATCGTTAAAAGGTCAGGACTTTCCTATGGAAGATTTATTATTGCCTGTTCACACCCTTCTTATCTGGTGTCAAACAAAGTCAGTTTCTTCTTTTAGTTCTAAACCTTCTGTGGAATCTCATAAAACACCTGGGATAGGGGAATAGTTCATAAATATATGGCAAATGATAGACAGGAGCGGTCTTTTGGCATTTCCTGCTACAGTAGTTGTCAAGGCTGTTAGGGTATTCGGAGCACTGGAGCAAGTGGTTTTCTGGTGTCCCTGTTATTGCTGCTAAAGAAAATATACTGGTCTAGGTGGACAGTTGATCTGACATATGTCATTTCTTGTAGTCTCTTTTTAAAAACAAGATTCTGACTCTCCTTATAAAAGAACTATGATTTTTTGTAAAGTCTCTTTTAACCCATTTTGGTGGGTAGAATACAACTATAGAGAGTGCAGGGGCCAGACACTGTGACAAGCCTTTGAAGCTGGACCTTCCCTGTGACAGTTGAGGGCAAAAAACTCATTGAGAGGGGCTTTTACTCGCCACAGCCAAGATCCACCAGGTGAGTGGAGCCATCTACCCTCCCCTCACTGAGTCACCTGAGAGGTAGGCCAGCCACTGCAGGGCTTTTGAACCAGGGTACGAGTTACTGCAGAGAAATTGCACAGGCTGGGTCAGAGGACAGAGGCCAGCGGGTTGAGGTTTAACAGGGCCAAGTGCAGGGTCCTAAATTTTGGCCACAATAACCCCCTACAGCTACAGACTGGGGTTGAGCGGCTGGAGAACAGCCTGGCAGAGAGGGATCTGGGAGTACTGGTTGATACTCGGATGAACATGAGCCAGCAGTTTGCCCAGGTGGCATGAAAGGCCAATGGCATCTTGGCTTGTATCAGAAATAGCATGGCCTGTAGGACTAGGGATGTAATTCTCCCCCTGTACTGGACAGTGATGAGGCCTCATCTCAAGTACTGTGTGCAGTTTTGGGCCCCTCACTCCAAAAAAGGTACTGAGGTACTGGAGTGAGTCCAGAGGAGACCAATGAGGCTGAGGAAGAGACTAGAAGGAAAGTCTCATGAGGAGAGGCTGAGGGAGCTGGCATTGTTTAACCTGGAGGAGACTCTGAGGGGACCTTATCACTCTCTATAACTACTTGTTGTAGACAGGTGGGGGTCAGGCTCTTCTCCCAGGCAACTAGTGGCAGGTTGGGAGGGCATGGCCTGAAGCTGCGTAAGGGGGGGGTTAGGCTGGATGTTAGGAAGCGCTTCCTGACAGATAGGGTGATCAGAGCGTGGAATGGACTGTCCAGGGCAGTGGTGGAGCTCCCATCCCTGGAAGCATTTAACAAAAGACTGGATATGGTACTTAGTGCCATGGTCTAGCTAATGTGATGATTGGTCATAGACTGGACTCTCTGATTATGTAAGGACTTGAAACAAGGAATGAAGTTCTTGATGGCTTTTAGTGCTTGTGATTTTTTTCATACTACTATTTCAAACAGTCAAGAGGAAGACAAGTGTAATAGGAGAAGACTGAACTTCATACTCATGTGGTTTCTTTGCTTATGATGAGATGCAGCTTTATGGATTGGTTGTGTGCAAAATGTTTCATGCATGGCTATGTTGTAGTCCAGACAAAAGATAGATATGACCAATGTTATGTCATCCCTGCCATGCCATGGCAAAAAGTCTTGCTGCTTAGGTGGGCATACAGAGTAGTCTGCTGGTGGGTAGAGTCATTAATTCATGGATGAGAATCTGGGATTCTTGTATCTTCATTGAGTGTTTAACCTCTCAGTAGTAGAGAAAGGTGATCAGGCAACATCAGCATCTTCTGGGAGCTTTTTTCCTCTTTGTTTTTTTCTTGCCTGGAATGATTAGTTTAGATTTTTCAGAAATTTTGTATTGACTAAAACAGCGTTTTATGGTAAACTTCGGAGAAAAAAAATCTTACAGGTAGTTTATTCTTGCGGGTCATGATACAATGGTTATCTTCCATATAGCGATACTTCCCCATTGCCATCTTTTGAACTGATTTAATGTTAATTCCTAAGGAGGAGTGTTCTGTCTAGGGTCATTGTATATGCGCTGAAACACACCTTACTGCTAATGGCACGTTAAAAGTGGATTAAGTTTCCATTCTGTTTAGCAGTGAGCTGTGGTTGTTGTGAGACTCTGGAGGTTTCAGCATTCCTCCTTCTATATTTTACTATTAATGTGGTTTTTTTAATGTAAATTTGCGATATCTTTCCAACCAGTGAGCACCTGAGATTGTTGAAGATGTTTTCCAGATATGTAAATGTCTTGGGGAAACAGAAGACAAAACTACAAGACAAGCATCCATGTTTCAGTAGCTTTTTTGGAAATTAGTCTTCCAAAAGACTCCATTCTTTGTCTTGCTTTGGTTGGCTATTTCTCTGCTTGAGAGACAGTTTTGGTAGTTAACATTATACCTGTTTTCTGTTGACATTTGAATGCAGTGTCTATTTCTTTTTATGAACTATATTTTAAAGTGCCTGTAGCAGAGGAACCTCCTTGCATTGGATTAAAGCAGTGACACTGTTATGATTTTACAGAAATAGATGTTAGGGTACTCCTGGATAATATCCTTTTGTGGGATATCTGTGTAACTCGGATGCTTGTGTATCTATAAATGTACTGACACCAAACCAGTAACTATGGCAGTATAGGTTTGACTTTGTATCTTTGAGGAATTTTTTGTGTTGTGCATGTAGATTTATCCCTCTGACTCTCCCTAGTTCAACATGTGTGATTTTGATTTTTGCACAGGAAATCTAGCAGATACCCTGTTAGATAGCAAGTAGTTGCTATTCATAAGTTTTCACTAGGAATGTTTTTTTTAAGCAGATTGGTGGGTCAGAGCCTGAAGTAAAATTGTATGAAGGGGAAAAAAATGTAAAATCAGAACTAGTATCTCTGTCAGTGCTTACCATCTCTGCAACTTTATCACCAGAAACCCCATGCAGTTTGACTTTTTCAGAGTTTATCTTGGTGAATAAGGGAATAAACCTCACAGTGAGGAATTTCTTCCAAAGATCTAGTATATTTCTAACCTTGAAATCCTTTCTCAGTGTCCTACCACTGGAGTCCCTAGAAAAAACTCCCTATCCAGCTTTTTTGTAGGCCCTCTTCAAGTATTGGAAGTCTGCTATAAGGTCCTCATGGAGCCTCCTCTTCTCCAGGCTGTGCAGCCCCAGTACCCTCAGCCTGTCTTCAGGAGAGAGGTGCTGTTCCTTCAATGTTGTTGACATTCCATACAGATCCTGTGGGACTTTAATTTCTTTCCTTTTTCGTACTCTTAATACAAAAGTGGAGTGATGTAATCTGTAAAAATAAACTCAGCAGCATTTTCTGTGTTGTCTCCTTGTTGAATTAACTAAAATCCATTATCTCTTATGGTTGATCTGACTGTCCGCTCAAGTGACAGGACTTAAATGCAGTTTAAAATCCATGCCCTCCTGCCAAGTCCTCTGCTTACCTCCTTGGATACTGGACAACAGCATTACTCACCTTTTGTGTTTCTTACTCAGTAAGAAAGTCAGTGACTCACCAGTGACTTAGTTAAGACCTTGGGTGGGTCATACAGCATAAACCAAAACTTATTAAGAATTTTGAGAAGGGCATTTGTCCTCTATATTTCACCTTCTCATCCTCTGTTGTCCTTTGCTGTGTTTTGCTTATAAATAGTATAAAATTAACCCGTTTTTCTTAGACTGAAAAAATATTGGGTGATCAATTTATGGACTATTACCAAGAAAACTTGGCTATGCACTTCATCACCTACTTGTATTTTTTTTAATAAGCACTTTTTTTTAATCCATTAATGTTTGCAAAGCTGCTTTATTATTTTCTTGTAGATTCCTTAGCCTGATGAAGTTGAAATTTCTTAACTATTGTGCCTTCAAACACCAAAGATGCCTGATATTTCCTTCTGGGTAGGGTTTTAAGCTCTTTATCGAGTGAACATCTTCATGTGTTTACTTTTGAGGGGAGATGCACCTCTTTGATTAAAACCTTTAAATTCTGGTAATGAGTGCTGGAGTATTGGAGAAAAAGCAATTTGATGAATGTGGCTGCTGTTAACTGGGGTTTACGTTTCTTCATTGCTGTAGATCTCCCAAGTCATGTCATGCTTTTTGTGTGTTAATCCTTAGAAGGGCTGTTCTGGTTTTTTTGCTTGTGTTAAATTGCACCTTTTAACTGTTTTATTAAATCTTTAACTAAAGATATATCTTGCAATGTAATGCATTCTTCCCAGCACCTGACTTCTCAGGAGGTTTGGAGCAAAAATTAAACTAATTTCTTTTCTCTTTAAATCTTATGTTCTGGTTCACAGAATTAAAAGAAATTGTATTTATCATCCAGAGTCAAAGCAATTCTTTTCATTCCAAGAGGGCAGAAGATCTGAGAAGAGATATTTTAGAACAGGCTGCAGATATTGGAAAGGTATGTATAGATAATATGGATTGCACCTTGTTATGCATGTTTTTACTGCATGCTACTATAACTAGCATTTTCTATTATGCCTTTTGTTCAAATCCATCTTTTTCCTTTTGTTAACTGTCTTCTGTGTTCTTATAAGAAAAATGTTCCAGTGGGTATTAATGACTGCTTGTTGTGATTTATGACTACATAATTTGAACTATCTGTAATTTTGTGTAGCAGTTGTTTTTGTTTGAGTGGCATTTGATGCAAAAGAGGTGACAAGAGAGGCTCAGAAAAAATATATTTTTCCAATATGACTGTAGTGTGCTTCTGTGCTTTAAAAAAATATGAAGTGGAAAGCATAATTGTTTAAGTAAATACCTACAATAATTTCCGGTTAGCATTTAGTTAGAGCTAGTATGTAAGATGATTCAGAAGATTTTGTCAGAATGTAGATTTTGTCAGAGTTTGTAGCACTGCTGTAGCAGTACAGCAACAATGCATTGTGGTCATTAAAATTCTATCATAGGATTCCCAGCTTCCTACAGCAATAGTCTTCTGTGTCCTGTGTCAGCTTCCTCCTTGTTGTGGTACCTTCCCTAACTGCTCCCTGTTCCTCTGACACCCACTGAGTGCTGTGGCTCTCGCCTTTTGGTGGGTCATGCTGGGCTTGTAGCTGCCCAACGAACAAGGCTCATTTTGTCTTAACACTCTGATACGAAATTTTACTTGGAAAGCTTCAGCCTCAAGAGACGAGGTGTTTTGGAGGCTTGCACTGAAAGTGTATGTAAACAATACTTTAATTGCTTTCTCTTTAAGAAAAATAACAAAAAAGTTAGACATGAAATAGCTTGCTGTGAGATTTTTCTACCTCTTTTTCAGGTCCTGTTTCTCTGTTGTAAATGAAAAAGAAGTTTTATTTAAATTTGCTTATGTGTCTTGGTGTTGGAGTGCCTAAATCAGATATTCTAGGCATTATTTATCAAGCTTACCAAACCCGTTATTAAATCAGCTCTAAATGCACTTTTTAATCCCTTGGTAGACTCAGTCATGCGATCAACCTTTGTTCTGCAGAGTTCAGCTCTTTCAGAGTATTCTCTGGGATTGAGACAAGTGTTCAGATTTGATGTGTACAGAGAGGATTATGGCTTCAGTTGTTAAAACCAAGGATTTTAGTTGAGTTTTGTAATTAACATTGCCAAATGTGATCGAAGAAAGGGTAAGCAGGTGAAAGTATAGTTTTTGTGAGGCAGGAAATACAGGCATTTTTTATGGGAGAGGAGTAAAATCTTTCTTGTAATCGAAGAATTGTACCTGAGAGTACTTCTGCCTTGTGCAAATGGAACTTGCTTTTAAAAAAACCCTCTGTCTAATTCCTTTATGGGAATGCTGAAATGAAGATGCTTTTCTAGTACTAAGAGGTAACTATTAAACAACACTCATGGCTTCTTAGACAAGCAGTGATGGAAAGACATCACCCCCAAACCCTTGTATCTTAAATATGGGAAAAGGGGAACCAGCTACAGGAAAGAGTATCATTGCCAGCATGTACTTGGCGTGTCTTAGTTTTTGTCAACCTGCAATTCCACTGTAGGCACAGCTGTGAGGCACGACCCAGTAATACAAATTACAGAGAAGGGCCAGAAGATCTCTGAAATCCTGCACATCAGTAGTTGAAATTCACGTTTTTCATTACAAACAATGCATATTTGAGCCATCTGGTCTAATCAAGAGGCATTCCTGTTCGTGGCAGATAGGTTGGACTAAGTGATCTCTGAGGTCCCTTCCAACTGAAGCCATCCTATGATATGAAATTACTACTTTTAGGCAAAGGAAGTTCAATCATAGTGTTTCAAAGGACAGCTGCTGTCTAGAAACAAATGGACCGAATCATCATGTTCCCTTGCCTGTTCTTACAGGACTGGAAGTCAGCTGCTAGATTTGTGTTGTTATTGAAACTGGGATATCTACATTGCTTCAAAATGGATTAAATCACTCATGTTGGTATTTACTTTACATTAATCTTAACAAGTAATTTGTTCATTTATTTTGTTGCACCGAGTCCTTAAAACATTTTTTTGTATGAAACTGTAACTGCTGTTACCAGTAGGTGACAGTATTGTGTTCATGCTTAAAATCATAGTCCATAGCATTTTACTGAACATTAACCAAAGCTCTCAAGTTAGAACACAGCAATGAAGAAAATACCTTTAGTTTTGAATCAGTTTCCTTAATTTTCTGAGATAATCTGAGCATTTAACAAGCTCTGTAAACTAGGCTTTCCTAAAAAACACCAGAAAAATTGTGTCTGTGTAGCCTGGAGAAGACTGAAAGGGGGTCTTATCAATACTTCTAGATATCTAAAGGGCATCATAAAGAGGACAGGGATAGACTTCTTTCAGTAGTAATAGCAGAAGGGTCGTTGAATACAAAGTGGACCACAGGAAGCTCTATCTGAACATGACGATAATAGAGCACTATCACAGGTGCTGGAGAGGTGCTGGAGTCTCCTTCTCTGGAGATGTTCAGAGCCCACCTGTGCAACCTGCTGTAGGTGCATCCTGCTCTAGGGAGGATAGACTGGATGATCTTCAGAGGTCCCTTCCAACCCCCACCATTCTATGTTTCTGTAATAGGAATAAGGAAGCTATCAGAGTGTGAAGTGGTAATGTTTGGGACTGTTCCCTTTCTATCTTAAAAAATTAAAAGGCAAGATTACTTTTTGGCTGGTAAGTGTAAAATTAGAAAACAGGTAAAATACAGTTGTTAAAAGTCATGGTTTGTCTGAAATACATTTTTAGATGGAGTTAATGCTGTTCACTTGCCTAGGATTGTGATTTTTTTTTTTTTAAGACACAAGTCTGTGTCTTTATTTATGAGAAGTGGTTAGGTGGATGAATGCTTTTAGTTTCCTTGAGAGTTCTTATATGGAACACCCTCAGACAATTCATGGGCATAAATAATGTTATTGAAAAGTCTAGAGATTAAATGGTATCTTAGATGAGTTAACCAGAAGAAATACAGCAGGTTAGTGGTATTCATTATGGAGTTAAAAGAAAAACCCCAAACCAACCAGGAATGTAAAATAACATTTTAAGACTGTAGTATTGGGAAATGGAAGTCAGCATCACATGCTTCCATAGGAATAACAGATGGTTTGGAGTATGACTTCTCTTTTACAAAAATGTTGTAACTATAATTTGCAATATTTTTACTATTCTGTCTTTACTTTGTGTAAAATTCTGTATTTTTTGCCATCTCATAGAAAATATAATTCCAGTGATTATTTTCAGCAGTTTCAAATGGGCGAATATAGTAAGAAGTATGGAACTGTACTTAGAAACTCCCTGTATTCCATTGCTTGTGTAAATACTTGCTTGAGTTAGCATTAAATTTTTAAAATATTGATTTTTTAGCCAAACTGGTAGACTGACAGTGTTAAATAGATGATAAATGTTAGTGGTATCTTCTTGTTGTGTTCGTCTTTATTTAAAATGGGTTTCTGTAAATTCCCTTTTCCTAAAACACAACAAGAATGAAAAGGATCAGAAACCAAGGTGTTCTGTACCAGTGGTCTGTGAATCAGAAGTTCAGTCAGTTATCTTACAGGATCATGCTGACAGAAGGTTCTATTTTTATGCTTCCAACATTGCACATATGTTTTAGCTGCTGCATATATAAGCCTCTTGGTGCTTGTCTCAGCTTTGTTATGTCATTAGATTCATGGCCGCAATATCTGTTGCCAAAGTGGCAGTTATTGTTGAGCATGGCATATATGCATTAAAAATCGGGTATTTTTAATTGCCTAGGGTGTACTGATGGCAACATTGTGCTATTTCAGTAATATGGAAGTTCTCTTTGTTAAAGTGTTGGAGAGGGAAAGTATAATTAGATCGATTGAATTTTAATGTATATGTGTTAAGTCATCACCATATTCCCATCTGAAATGGTATATCTCCAAATTGTTCCTGCTTGTGGTTTGGCCATCTGAGAGATAGTACTTTCAGGACATTTGTAGGCAACATCTTGCTTTTCTTAGTCTGCCAGTGGGAATGCATTCCATTTCTGGGTTAATGTTTTCTGAAATTCTTCCTACTTCTACTTCCGCATCTGATTACAGGTGATGGAGTGAAGCTAGCTGAAGTTCTGCTGTCCAAAATGCTTTTTAAATATTTGTCTGTAATTGTTTGATACTATTCCCAAGCTGAACTTCAACACACATATCTCACCTGAAAGAGATTTTAAAATACTGACAGACTATATGAGGCTGATCTTCAGAGGTCCTGTATCCCAGAAGGCCAACTGCATCCTGGGCTGCATCAAAAGAATGACTGATCTGTATACCTAGATGAAGTATTTGTGGGTTAATTTACTTGAGACCTTTCAAAGCTAATACTGTAAATACACCTGTTGTTTCAACTATCAGATTACCTGCTCAGATTCTAAGTTTTAGTCTGAAAATGCTGTTTGATAGAATCTTTAGGTATCAGAAGAGACCTTGAAAGATCATCTACTCCAATCTCCCTGCCCCAGCAGTATCACCTAGACCATGTTGCACAGGATCTTGGCAGGTTTTGAATGTCTCCAGAGAAAGACGAACACAAAGCCCCTGGGCAGCCTGTTCCAATGCTCTGTTATCCCAACTGGAAAGAAATTCCTTCTGATATTTATATAGAATCTCCTCTGTTCCAGCTTGCACCCATTTCCCTTTGTCCTATCACTAGATGACCTTGAGAAGAGCCTGGCTCCATCTTCCTGACACCCACCCATCACATATTTATAGACATTAATGAGGTCACCCCTCACCCTCCTCTTCTCCAAGCTAAAGAGACCCAGCTCCCTCAGCCTTTCCTCATAAGGGAGGTGTTCTACTTCTTCATCATCTTTTTTGCTCTAAGCTGGACATCTTCCAGCATCTCTGTGTGCTTCTTGAACTGAGGGGTCCAGAACTGGACACAATACTCCAGATGCGGTCTCACCAGTGTGGATTAGAAGGGTGAGAAGAACCTCTCTCAACCTTCTGATCCCCCCCCAGGATGCTGTTGGCCCTCTTGGCCATAAGAGCATATTGCTGGCTCATAGCCATCCTGCTGTCCACTAGGACCATGTCTGTAGCAGTTCATCGTTATGGTAAGGTTTTCCACAATATCAAGATCAACCCTATTTTTAAAATTAGAACAGGTATGTTTTATGTATAATGTAGGTTTATTTCCCAGTGCTATTAGATCTACAGTGGTTTTTTTAAAATGTTGGTGTGCAGTCCATTTCCTTCCTTTCAACAGGGGTGACCTCAATAGTGCTTATCAGTGTCAGGAGGATGGAGTGAGGCTCTTCTCACTTGTGTTCAGTGGTAGGTACAAGCTGGGGCATAGGAGGTTCCATCTAAACATAAAGAAAACCTTTTTCACTGTGAGGGTGATAGACCACTGGAACAGGCTTCTTAGAAAGCTTGTGGGGTCTCCTTCTCTGGAGACACTCAAAACCCACCTGGATGTGTTCCTGTGTGACCTGCTGCAGGTGATCCTGCTCTGGCAGGTGAGTTGGGCTAGATGATCTTTGAAGGTTCCTTCCAAATGGTAACATTCTGTGATTCTGTGAAAAGTTTTCCTTTCTTCTGGAAGCATTTATTAATGTCAAATAAATCCCTTTCCCTCATGAAATGAGTTTATCACCATAGTTCTTAAAATGCTTATTATTCCTTATTGTCTTGCCAGGCAGTGAGCAGTTTTTGCTGATTTTATTTATGAAAAGCAATGCTCTCTGTCATAGCTTCTCATTAGCTTTTCACTGTTTTTTCCCTTCTTTGTAGAGCAAAAAGCAGATGCCAGCCTACACCAGAGTTGTTGGGGAAGATACTGTAATCTGTGATGTTAATCTTGTGCAGCACTCTGCCTGGCCCAGCTCTTGCTGGTCTTTGATTGAACAGCAGGTCTCTTTCCACAGCAAAATAATTAGTAGCTACCAGCATCTTCCCTTTGTGAAAAAGTTATGCCAATGGTAATCATGCTTTTGAGACAGAAATACTGTAGAAATCCCTTTTTTACTGTAACATGGGTTATTGCGTAAGGGCTAATATTCCAGCTAATTGCCAAAAAAAGTCTTTTCTGACAAAAGTACTTACTGTGGCTGTTTTCCCACATAATGAGTTGGTGGATCTAGTGATGCCAGTTCTCAGGAGTCAGTGTGTTGGTTGCACATTCAAGTACATTTTCTTGCAGCTAAGTTTTGTTCTGAGGATTTTTGTATAATATATGATAGGATAAAGGAGTAAAATTATTTCCTCTTTATTAAAACTCTTCCCTTTATTTGCCTGTTATCTGAAGTTATAGTTAGGAGCACTTCAAATAACTTTAAATTGCGGTCATTGCCTCCATGCAATTGGGTAAATGCTTCAATGTTTAATGTAAGATCACTTGATGACAGACTTATGCACAGCATCTTGCTCTTCATTTATGAAAGCAGGATACTGCTGTGACATTTCCCTGAACCCTTACAACTGCACAGAATACGTGACAGAAACTAATTTCTTTTTAAAAACTATAACCAGGCATTGGAGAGTAGAACAGAAGGATAATGGATACAGAATGCCTTTTTTATTGGATATTATGCTTTGTTAGCATCATTTTAGGTTCATTTTTTTAAACAGCTTAAAGGCAGAAACAGAGCAAAGGCTAAAATACAACTGTACATGACTGTATTGGAGCAGCTTCCAAATAACTGACTTGTTAAACAGAAGCAGAGTACTTCTGTTACAGTTGTTTTGTAAAACAGTACTTCAGATCAGTCATGGTTTTTATATGAAGCGATATGTTGAAATAATATTTATCACTAAGTTGTTGCGAATAAATGCTGATGCTTATGTCTTTAAAACATGAAATATGTCTGAAATGAGTATTACAGTTTTCAGTGTTGAAGCAAATGGTTAGAATATGAAGAATTTATAGTGTAGAGTGTAATATTTGATGGTGGCCTCAGCCAATTGACTGACCTACTGTGTTCAAAGGTAGAAGATGTACTCCTATTTCTGTCACTTTAGAAATTCTTCAGGTGTCTATAGAAGTGACACGTTTATGAAAAAAAAAAAGCTGTAGGGACTATAGGGAGACTTCAGGATGTAGTCTACACCTCTACATTGTCAGGTACTTTTAATCATTTTTTTCTGGCCTTGCACACAAGGTAGAATAAATAAAGTGAATAAATCAGCCTAGTCCCACTAGATTCAGAGTGGAAATACATAAAAGAAGAAAGGAAAAGAGAAGAATGAAACAGATGTACTTGTGGATTTGTGGAAGATGTTATTTTTCATGTACAGTGGCTTTTAAATTTCTTTATTAAATCGCTATCGATGCATTGTTAGAGATGAATAGAAGGAAAGGTATATGCAGACATAAATCTTTTGGAGGAAGTTGGATAGAGAAAGAGATCAGGTGTATGGGAATATCTAAAAGAAAAGATACCTAGCAAACATTACAGGTTAGCTCAAGAAAGAGTGTTTTATCTTTATTGTCATTCTGGTGATCAGTACCAAGGGAAGAGTTTGCGGGTTTTTGTTGAAGAGGAGATATCTGAGTATATGGTATGGGCACCTAGATGACACAATTTTACATTGTACCTTTCACATGGGAAAATGTACCTGAAATGAACACAGCCGCAGCCTTTACTGCAGTATAGGCACCACATTTATTATTTTTAACTATCTAGCTGGCTGGTACCCCACAAACAAATGTACTGTTACAGAGTCACATTTTAGTGAAATGTCAGATGTTGAGCTGAGTGTACATGATCTGCCACTTCCACTGAAAACTTCAGGTTTTTTTTGGCTTTGCAATAAATGGAAACTAACCAGAAACAGTTGATAGATTGGTTTGAACTAGAACAATAAATCAGAACTGCTAATATTTTAGAAGTAGGTAAATATCCTCTTCCAAATTAGAGTTTTGGCATTGTTTTCAGTGTTTTTTTTGGTCACTCACAGTAGCATAAATGTTTTTAAAACAGTAGGTATTTATTGTTTTAATAGGATTGATGCACATTTGAGATATACTGTTGTTGTTTTGACTAGTAGAGATGTTTTCTTTAATATATGACATTTTGTAGAATCACAGAATGGCTTAGATTGGAAGGGACCTCACAGCTCATCCAGTTCCAACCCCAATACAATGGGCTGGGGTACCTCTCACTAGACCACGTTGCTCAGGGCCCCAATAAACGTGGCCTTAATCAGGGATGAGGCATCCACAAACTCTCTGGGCAACCTCTTCCAGTGCTTCCTCACCCTCATAGTGAGGAATTTCTTCCAAATATCTAATCTAAATCAACATTCTTTTGGTTTGAAACCATTCCGCCTTTCCCTACCATTAGATGCCCTTGTCACAAGTCTTTCCAGCTTCATTGTAAGCCCCCTTCAGGTACTGGAATGCTGCTATAAGGTATCCCTGGAGCCTTCTCTTCTCTGAGCTGAACAGCCACATTTCCCTCAGCCTGTCTTCGTAGGAAAGGTACTCAAGCTATCTGATCATCCTTGTGGACCCCTCTTGATACTTCATGGCAGTTCAATGTCCTTCTTATATTGTGGACTCTGGAACTAGACACAGTACTCCAGGTGAGGTCTCATAAGAGTGTAGTGTAGGGGGAGAATCGCCTCCCTTCACCTACTGATGAGAGTTATTTTGATACAGCCCAGGATATGGTTGGATTTTTGAGTCCAGTGTGGAGGTTTTATGTGTTTCTATTTCTGCTCTGCTTAACTGCCATCAAAAAGATTTAAAGGGAACTGGATAGAGTCAGCAAGAAGTGTGAACTTTCTCTTACAGCTTTTCTTAGAGAATAAATTGTTTTTGTGTTTAAAGTTGAATCTTCTACCAATGGAATCATCAATTGTCATGATGTGTGAGAGGTGCAGACTGAACTCAGCGAATCATTGGAACTCTTTCGGTAAACTGTGTAATGCAATTGTGTAATACAATGGTCAAGTGAAAGCCTTTGTAGAATATTCTGCTTTGTTTATAAGTCTTTCTGTACAGTATGAGATTTTATGATATAGTAAATAAATTAGTATGGTGTGTTGCTTAACTGATTCCATGGGACATACACAAAACATTTCACTTGAAGTGTAATAGTTTTAAGTCTATAATAGAGAATTAAGAGGTTGAAATTGGAAGAAGGACTTTACCTACACTGCAGGTCAGCTTGTTTCATACCATACCACGTAACCTATTCTGCAGGACTGGTTGCTGGTAAAAAACAGTGGAAAACTAAGTAGATATTCCAGAGTGATTTTTTAAAAAAGATTATTTGGTATTTAGGCAAAAAAAAGTTGCATATGATTCAAGTTCAACAGGAGTATTTTATTTTCTTTTCAAGGAATTGCCTACAGTTCTGCTTATTCATCAGATGGATGGGCATGAAGGTTCATGGACAATATTACCATTAATGAGAGAGTAAGTGTAACAAATACTTGTTATTTTCAGAATTTTCTGTAACCAGGAATATTAAGTACTCAGACTTTTCAGGAGGGAAGTTTTTGATTGAGAGCTGCAACCTTATTTTTTCACTGTTCTTTTTTTTCCAAAGCAATTTTCTGTTATTTCATTAAATGAGAGAAAGCTCTTTCACAGAAAAGAATCATCATAATATGCTGTAACGAGATGACAATCTTCAAATCATTGTGCTTTTTAAAAATTACTAGGAAAGTAGTAAAAATAAATACTACTTTATAATCTGTCTATTCTTACTTGGTCCCCACTTCTCACAATGTAAAGCATGTGGTATTTCAAAACTTTTGATCTGTCAGATTAGTTTAATGAATGAAGTGGATAAATAATTCTTTTTAAAAATGGAATTTCTGTATAGATACTATTATCTAATGTTTATTGCTTACAGTGTTTCTAAGTGGTAGTATGCCCCTCTATAGTGAAAAGTTCAACATAATTTTCAAAGTTTGTATGACAAGTTTTCATCTTAGTATGGTCAGAGAAGACAAATGGTGTCAAACATCTCTTCTTAGTTTATGCAAATGGCTCCAAGAGAGGCACGCTGCATTTACATGGTAGTGTTTTGCAAACTGCCAGGAAGCAACAATTCCTGTTTCAGGAAGTTCTAAAGCTTCAGGCTGCTGAAGGGGCTACCTGTTGCCTAAAATTTCAACTTGAAATTGATGCCAAAGGCTCTGCAGCCTCTTGAGGTTTAATTTAGTTAATATGACTTATTAGACTTAAAAGGATGGGTTTATTTTGGTTTGAGGTTTTTCCATCAGAGTAATTGCAAGACAGGATGCTTTTTCCTTTGCTTTCCATTGCTTTGTGTGTGTAGAGGAGCATAAAAATAACACTTGTATAGTAGCTACCTTTGAGATACAAGAAGCAAAAGAAAAATCAAAGCAAATTGAAAAAACAGATGATGTTCCAACTATCAGTCATCTTATTTCTGTGTCTTGCTGCCTGCTTCAATGACCTAGTGGTTCCTCTTCTGAATTATTTATGTCTCTGTGATTTGGTTTACAGATTTCTATCTTACAATATAGCAAAACACAGCAGCAAAAATGCAAATGAACTTTTATGTGGCAAACCAGAAAAAAATTCTTCAGAAATCCGGAGAGGACTCTGATAGTAGAGAGTATCCATCTTGAGAGTTCTGCATTATGAATTTCGTTCTGTCTGCTGTTTCACTTAACACTTTTGTCAGAATGAAGATGCAGAGTTTAGAATCATGCTGTTTAGTTCTCTTGGTGGACAGAAGAATAAGGAGGGAGATGAGCCCATTCTGCTGCAGCTGATGATAGTTGGAATTGTGTTATAAGTTACATTCTTATGTGAGAGCTGCTTTCACAAGAATGCCTTTCCTCCATTCTGTAATTGTCAGCATTTTTAAGGAGGCTTCTAAACAGTTACAACAGCTAGAAATTTTTAATTCTTGGCGCAGGTTGACTTGAACAAAATCTTCAAAGATCATTGATGGATGTCTTATATTACAGTACCATTAATATCTCCAGAAGTCCCACTACACTTCTTCTCAGCAATCGTGTTCATTAAGCAAAGAAGAAATCCCCCTTTGTAATAACCATACCAAAATTGAATCTTACCTAAGAATCTCCAGTGGCTCCTTGCAATCTGAACTCCAGATTTGTGTGCTGTGAGGTCTGCGTAGACTACCTGCTGATCTTAAATACTTAGCTTTGAAATAATTCTGTTTTTCCATCAACACCTCGATGCGCAGATAATTCTTTCTGTGAACGTGTATGTGCCATATTCACAAGATGCAGTAATTTTTTTTGTAGGGGTCATTCTAGTTTTCTCTCCTTGCCCTTCACTCACCTGCTTTTGGGTGAATCCAGATACTTCTCTCCTGAAGTGCTAGCTGAACACTAAAGCATGAGATAAAAGCCTTCAGCCTTCACAGGGCATTGAATACCGTATATATTTGAAACCATGTGGGGATCTGATACTCTTTCTGTTCTTGTTTGGGAAGTTTTAGAAGGACCAGCTGATTGTGTTTTGTTTGCTTGTCTGAATGGCAATGAGTTGCCCACATTTCTGTACTGAGTAAGCAACAAGTATATTCCTTTGAGAATCAAAAGGATGAATGGATAATGAATTCTTACTGCTATTACAGTTTAGCAGATGGAGTATCATAAGCAGAAAGCAGTGAATATTTTAATACCTGTGCAAGATGTGTGGCTTTACAGGAAGGTGACTCTCATGGTTTAACACCAGCTGCGACTAAGCTCCACACAACTGCTCACATCCTTTGGAAGGAATCAGAAGGGTACAAGTGAGAAAACTAATGTGTTGAGATAAAGACAGTTTAATAGATAAAGGAAAAGCTATGCACACAAGCAAGGAAAACCAAGAAATTCACTCGCCCTTTCATGTTGGCAGGCAGATACAGGAAAGCCAGGCCGCATCACCCACAGTAGTGACTTAGGATAGCAAACACCATCACTCAGAACATCACCCCCAATCCCTCCTCTTCCCCCAGCTTTATATACTAAGCATGATGTCATACGATACAGAGTATTTCTTTTGTCATTCGGGGCCAGCTGTTCTACCTGTGTCCCCTCCCAGCATTTTCTGCACCTCCAGGCTGACTTCTGTGAGAAGCAGAAAAGGCCTTGGCTCTGTGTAAGCTTTGATCAGCCACAAGGGAAACAGCCCTGTGTTATCAGCACTGTCTTCAGCACAAATCCAAAACATGGCCCCATAGTGCTGAAGAAAATTAAGCCTATTCCAGCCAAAATCAGCAAAGTCATTTGACCCAGATGAAAAAAGCCCAAACTACTTTAGCACCTGGTAACCATCTGGTGTGTCTAGCATGTGACTGAATGACCTGTAGAGGCAGGTATCACAGATTCTAGTTTAAGTATTTCTCAGATGATGGGGATTTTTGGTTTTTTTAGGCTAATTCCCGAAAACATCAGTGATTCCATTGCTCTTTTTTTCTTGGCTTTGCTGACATGCATTTCTGCTGTTTATTTTTGTTGCTGATTTTATCAATAGACAATAGGAATAAATCTGTGATTATTATAGGTGCTGATTTTCTCCTCAGATGATTTCTTTAATTAAATCAATATAAAACCTACACAAAGGGAAATAGTCAAGTAAGGAGTGTTGTGCTGTTTTCATTTTTCCATTAGGATGTCACGAATTAATAGGGCTTTGTTTTGTTAAGTAGTGGAAGAATTAATCCTAGAGGAATACTGAAATAAGGAGGAATAGTGAAATAAGGAATGAAGGAGTCAGGGAATCCCACATTGAGATTTGTGCTTCCTTTGAGGATGGGTTCCATCTGTGTAGGTCCATTGTAGTGAAAAAGCTAATGAAGTGTTTAGGTTGGGGCTGGCAGTTGTCAGAAAACATGCCATCCAGCATTTTCATGGTGTTTGATGCCCAACAGTGGTGTTCCTTGAAAGATAGTTAAGGTACAGACGGGAAGGTAAGTTAAAATGTTGTCTATAAAGTTCTGAACTCACAGGTGACTATTATACCTGTAGTACCTACACATTTCTGAGAAGACATTCTTCTGTATTTCTATTTCCTTCTTTCTAGGGTAACTGGTGCAGTATCTTTATTCACCGTAGTCATTGGATGTGTAATTATAGTTTAGTAGTAAAAATTTCTGTTTCTGTGCAAATGAATAATTGATTGCAAGTAATTACATTTGGGGAGTGTGGGTTGAATCGCTAATTCTATTCATAAGCTACTTTATTGGTAAAATGTTAATTTCTTTTGTTAGCTTCTCTATTACCTATGGTAGGAACTCCTCGTGGATTTTCTTCTGTGAAGAAGATACGAAAATACAAGTTGTAAAGCTGCTAGAAACACTTGGAAGATTTGACGAGTCTAAGGTGAAATAAAAATGTAGATACTTAACGTATTTTGTATGTGCTTGAGCAGGTTTTCAGATGAAATGTGGAATCATTTGATGTACAAAATTAATAAATGCAGGATTTTAGGATTCCTAGTTGTAGGACTGTAGAAGGCTGCCTGGATGGCTCAGAGCTCCAGTTATTGGAAAAGATGTATCCAAGCAACTTAAAATAGGGGGAAAGATGTCTGTTGCTAAGGCTGAGAGTGGGCATAGTATTTGAAAGAAATCAGTGTGAGTGCTGAGCAAACTGTTAAACTGTTAAAAATTAGCAGAGTAGATTCCTTCTATGCATAGCTTGAAAATCGTGTGGCATCAGTAAAAAGATTAATATAGTCTGCTCTATAGTTCCCTCTCCCCATTTTCGTGTCTGTGATCATACCTGATTATCATCAGAGTGACTGATGTTGGTTTGACTGTTTCTATTCTAAGGGTAGGGCATTTTATTTGCATTCTGTTTCTGAACTGCCTTGTTCCTAAGACAGTTTTCTTTACCTGCTGGATAAGAAACAACACCAAAAGGCTTGCAGAACAAAAGGAAAATGCTGTCACTAAAGAACAAAGTAAATTTGGCAATGGACTGACACCAGTGCTGTTAGTGTTTAGAATTCTCAGTGTTTAGAAAAAAATTCAGTATGATGTTCTGCCTTTGCCTGTGATAAAAGAACCCAAAATCTCCTGTGCAAAATGTTTTGCCTCTCTATTGTTACCTTGACCGAGTACTGAATGCTGCTTTAGCTCTCACTGTAGCATATTTACTGCTTTTGCAGGCACATGGCTCTATCTGATTTTTTCACAATTCTTTTCTAGATAATAATAATACAGACATCAGGCATTTTTAAACACTTCATCTTCAAAATGGATGACGTAATACATTCAAGTCTTTGGAATATTCATTTAGTGCTGTTTCACAAACACCTACTCATCATTGATAGTCTTGGAATAGAAATATAAACCCATTTATTATAGATGCTGCCCTTATTCCAGTTTTAACTTTTCATTTGCATGTTGTTTTATTACAAGAACAAATCATGTTCCAGCCTGCACTAAAAGGAAGATAGAATGTTTTGCTGTTGTCAGTAGTAATTACAGAATTATTAAGGTGGAAGAGACCTCGGAGACCATCTAATTACACACACGCACACCCCCCATCATAGTCAAGGGACACTTCTCACTCGATCAAGCTGCTCAGGGCCCTGTCCAGCCTGGCCTTAAACACTTCCAGGGAGGGGGCATCCACAGTCTCTCTGGGCAACCTGTTCCAGTGCCTCCCACCCTCACAGTGAAGAACACATTGCCAGCTCAGGTTGAGCTTGTCATCTAGCAACAATCCAAAGTTCTTCTCCTTGGGACTGCTCTCATTCCATTCACCACCCAGCACATCTTTGTGCTTGGGATTACCCTAACCCAGATGTAGCAAGCCTGTCAAGGTCCCTCCACATAGCCTCCCTTCCCTCCAGGTTATTGACCACCCCACGCATCAGCAAATTTGCTGGGGGTGCACTCAGTGCTATTGTCCACATCACTGACAAAGGTGTTAAACAACACTGGACCCAAATCAGGCCCCTGAGGAGCAGCACTCAAAACTCACCTCCACTTAGGCATCAAGCCATTAGTCATGACTCATTGAGTTTGACCGTCCAGACAATTCCTTATCCACTGAGTGATCTATCTGTCAAATTTGTGTCTCTGTATTTTAGAGACAAGGATTCCATGCAGGACAGTGTCAAATGCCTTGCACAGGTCCCCATAGATGACATCTAATGGGATTTCTCTGCTCTTCCCCGCTGATGCTGTAACCCTACCCTAGAAGGCCACTACATTTATTAGGCATGATCTGCCCTTAGTGAATCTGTGTTGGCTGTCACCAGTCACCTCCTTAGTTTTCATGTGCCTTAGCATAGTTTCCAGGGGGATTTGCTCCAAGACCTTGCCAAGCACAGTGTTGAGACTGACTGTCCTGTAGTTCTGGTAATTTTTTTTTTCCCTTTTTAGAAGTGGGAGTTATGTTTCACCTTTTCCACTTGATGGGAACTACACTGAACTGCCATAATTTCTCACATAGGATGGATAATGGCATAGCTACTTCATCCACTACTTCCTTCAGAACTCTTGGGCAGAGCCCATCAGGGCTATGGACTTGTGAATCTTCAGGTTCTTTATGTCATTGTGAACCTGATCTGCCCCAACCACAGATGGTGCTTCTTTCTCCCAGTTCCAGCCTTTGACTTGTGTGAATTGGTTGTCATGGCTTGACAGCTTGTTGTTGAAGACCGGCCAAAAAAAAAGATCCCTGAGTATCTCAACCTTCTCCGTATCTTAGCTAATCAGGCCACCTGTTTCCTTCCAGAGGACAGCCCACGTTTTCCCGACTTCCTTTTTTCACCAGCATAGCTATAGAAGCTTTTCTTGTTGACCTTGATGTCTATGGCCAGATTTAATTCTATCTAGGTTTAGCTTCCCTAACTGAATCCTTGGCTGTGTGTACAATTCCTCTGTATTCCTTCCATTTTTATAGTGTAACAGTCTGTAGGTGGTATATATGCGGTAATTGTCTATCTTTCACAATATTTAAGATGTCAGACCAGAATGAGCTTCCTCATTATTCATTTTAAAGTGTCAGCAGATTGCATAATAAAAAGCTGATATACATTAATCACAATGAAGGTTCTACAAGAGTTGTTGAATCAGCAGCTTTTCAGTCTGGGTGTGCAGAGATTAGTATGGAACTGCTGAGACTGATATGAGTGAAAACAAATGTGTGAAAGTATCTTAAGAGACTGTGGGGTAGTGTTAAGAGAATGACCTGCATTGATAACCTAGGTTGTTATTGATAGCAATAAAACTCAGAATCAGTGAGGAGTATCTGATATACATACAGACCTCACAGCAAGCATTCCCATGGTGAACTATATCTGAACATTGGGGAACTATGCTTTGCTGTGAGGCTGACAGAACATTGGCACAAGTTGTCCAGAGAGGTTATTGAGTCTCCATCCTTGGTGGTAAGTCACAAGGCATCTGGACACAGTCTTAGGCAACCTGCTTTATGGTGTCCTTGCTTGAGTAGGCGACACAAATGTAGATGATCCCCAAAGCTCCCTTCCAACGTCAACCAGTTTGTGATTCTGTGTTTCAACAGCAGATTGATTCAACCTGTGCTTTCATAATGAAAAACGGCAGCAGGTTAAAACAAATGATAAGTGCCATTCCTCTTTGTGGCATCCTAACAGCATCCTAGACAGCAACCCCAAAGTTGTACAGAATGAATAAACCAAGCAGATGGGCACCAGTGACCTGGTAGTTGTTGATACCTAAAGGGTATAGCATATCTTTTTTGAAAACAGTTTGTCTGTGGGGATCATAAGAACTCCTAAGATGGTGTAGTAAGAGACAGTGAGCATGTGACATCTAAAATCTCCTGTTCTATGTCAGACACAAAGTTTCAACAGCTGAATTTGATGCACTTGTCTTGGTATCTGTAAGTGGACACAAAATTGAGTGAGTAGAATTGACTTGATTAACAAGTTAGGTTAGGTCACCTCTGCCCAGCCTGAGGTCTGGTATTGAGGTTTTTTTTGCTCTTCAGCTATTAAACTGTTCTGAATACTTTAGAGTACACTTACTGAAGGTGGATTATTGCTTTTTCTGAAGCAAAATAAGTTAATTGGTTCAGTGAATGGTAGTTATCCATAATGCAGTAAATCACATTTTATGTTAATCCGCATGTTTGCCTATATGCAACTGCATTGCAAGCATTCCTTAAAGTGCTTTATCAGCCTCTTTGCATATAATTACTTTATCTTCTAAAGCCAGCTGGCACATGTTGACTTGTCCTTCATATCTGTGTAGTAAATAAACAATGTTTGAACTAAATATTGGAGAGTATTGGCTGCAACCTGTAATGCCTTCACTGTGATATGTCACTGAATATTGCCAGAAATATTAACACATGAAAATATGAGGAGTGTATGTATGGGTTTAAGTTTCTGTGTTTTATAGAGAAAGGAAAGTAAGTGTGTGGGGTTTTTTGACCCATAGACTGTTCTGGTGTAGAAGTAAAGACTTTTTTCCTCCCCACTCTGTAGCATAAGACAGTGGTGGTCCAGAAAAAAATTCTTTGCAGATGGTACCATCATATTAAAATGTTACTACTGTTAGAAATGATCCAACGGACCACCCAAATCTTTGATAAAGTGCAAAAGGTTTATTGGTTGTGGTACTAAGGAATGAGCAAGCAGTGCTGGGTGCATGGGGAGTCATCCACTCCACCAACACGCACACCTACAGTTAAAGGCAGCAGCATTTTATACCTTATTTGATACATATTATCACTTCAAAGGATTTCCTCCAATCAGTCTCCTCTTTGCTCACGCGTGTCTTGGTGAGATCCCGGATCCATAGATAAGGGGGGAGACAGTGTTCTTGGCCTAATCTTGTAACTATCAGTGATTAGCTCCCCATACATTTCACAACACTTTGCAGGTCCTAGACTGCTCAGCCTCCTCCCCAACCTGTTTACCGTTTGTCCTGTTGAGCTTCACTACTTACTTTGTTCTTTCAGTAGTTTTCCACAATGGCAAGGGGAGATATTGTTTTTACCTTGACACAAATCATAACATCTCATACTATTTAATCATTTTTATGAAATGGATTAGTGTGTTCGTGTCACTAACAGTTCAGAGCCTTGGAGGCCCTGGAAGAGTTAAAAATTGGTGTACACAAATGTTTCTGAAGAATTATTTGATTCTTTGAAGGCAAGCCTCTTTGTGCATAAAAATTAATACATTTGTCCATTTTCTTTTACCTTTCTGTATTTAGTTTGTTTTTTAATCCTTCCAGTGAACACTATTGAATCCTTCCAATAAAGGAAGGAGAAAACAGGATCCATTCTGATTGGTGATACAGATCAAAGGCTGAGTAAGTAGGCCCCAGATAGCAACTCCTGTGAAGGTGGTTAAAAAAAGAATGGTGGAAAAAAATCTCCACTCTTCATCTCTCGGATAGTGTCTAACTTTGGCTGTTTCCTCAACAGATTGCTGAACACCTGCTTCAGCCCCAGGAACTCATGGGACTTACAGGAGCAAACGAGTTTGTAGCTTTTGCATTACCTGAAGAAATCACTAGACAAGTACAAGATAAATTTGGTTTAGTTTTGCTGAGAATAATTAATCAGAGTAGAGGGGGAACATGTTCATAGTTCATGGGAAGCGCACCCAGCACCTCACACACATGTGCATATGCATACACACTCAGTTACACTTGTATTAGTCCTTTAGAGAGTCAGGGCTCCTGGCCGGGATGAGAGCATCCTGTGTCTTTGACTTACTGTTGATTATAAAGGGTCCTGCCCGCCTTTCCAGAAGTAGAGTTCTTGAAGCAGGCAGCACCTTATAGCTTGGATTCAGTGTGTGAGGGAAAACAAGAATCCCTGGCAACTCCTGCAGGTTACCTTTTTATTGCTCCTTGGGGAGCCAGGGTGGGTCCTGACTGGAAGCTGGAACAGCCACACTTGCACATTCATGACTCCAGGTTTATGCAGACCTCTCTTAAGCTGTTGGCTGATTCTGTCACACCTTGGCCAAGTCTCACTCATCATTTATCATTCACTCTATGGAGCTATAAAATTTAGCTCAATCCATATAGCAGCATCTGCTTCGAGTGCCTTCTGAGATGCAAGATCCTCTCAGGATTAGACTGTGGTTTTTCTGCTGGATATTTCTATGGTATTTTTGGTTGACTATTTTCCCTTTTATCTTACTGTCTGTAAATGATTTATTTATCTTGTATGAAGAGTGTGAACTGTGCTAATGCCTTGAAGGGATTTTCCACTGTTGCTAGTAGCAGTCCCTTTAAAGGAGGGGGAAAATCAAATATGGTAGGGAGTATGGAGAATCTGGTGTGGAAAAAAGAAATTGACCTAATCTGTGATAGTGGTGGATTGTCAGGAACTGATAAATTGTCAAGAAAAAGAAAAGCCTGGATTACTGGCATAATGCAAAGAACTTCAAACTGTAAAGATTTAATGTGACCGTTAAGGTGGTTCAGAATTCTGATTTGTCGTTTGTACTTACAGGCCTGAAATGCAGTTTATGTATCTATATAATACGTAATATAATGATAATATATATAATACGAAAAAAATATGTATTATGAACAATATCGAGCAGTGTGATTGGACAATGTCAAGAGGCCCCTTCCAAACTCAGACCTTCTATGATTCTAGGATTAAGCGCTCTTTGATGTGGTGGAGTCTGGGGCATAGGATAGAATTTTAAAATACAGCATGTATTTTAATTCAGAGAACTGCCTTGAGTTTAATTTCTTACAAAGTACAATTTTTGTCTGGACTGTTATGAACAATTGTTATTTTCAGGTGTGCTTTATTCAGCATGAACGCAGTTGTCAACATCACTAAAATGATTCTGTAGATGAAGAAAATTGTTTCCTATATTCCTTTGCAGGAGTGGTTTTTAGGTAAAGCATTATATGATGAAGAATCCACAATAATTCACCATTATGCCTTTGCTGAAAATCCTACAGTCTTTAAATTTCCAGATTTTGCTGCTGGTTGGGCACTTAGCATTCCTCTTGTCAACAAGTAAGAATCGAATTTTTAATGACTTCTTGTTTATTTATGGTAATGAATAATGTTTATACTTTTTCCGAGATGCTAATCAGTATTTTACTGAGTTATTGTTTCGTATGGTTTAATATTTTCTGTAAAAGATTGTGTTTCTGCCATATAGCTCCTGCAGTATAGGTCTTGCCATGTAGATGTGCAAAACCAAATTTTAATTTTGACTTGTCTGTGAATTGAAGCTGCTAATTGCAGCTTAGCTGTGGCAGACAGCTTGGGATGATCTCAGCTAGGGCAGGTGGCCTGTTACGGATTTGACCACAGAGCCTACACTGAGCTTTTGCTGCTGTAATGTGTGTTATCAGTGTCCATACTGATACATGCCAGCCCAGTTTAGTTTGAAGATGCATAGCAAGGCGTTCATTCAGGCACAAGAATGTACCAGTGGGTACCATGTGGGTATCCCTACATGGACTTATGCTCTCACTATAAACTTACTCAGAAAATGCTCTTTTGATAAAATACCATTCCTTCCTAATGCCACATGATTAATATTAAATGAATGAGTTTGTAGCTCTCCAGTGCTGGTTCTCTCAACAAGTTCAGTACTGTCACTTGCATGTGTTCCTCTGCAGACAGCAGTTTTACTCCTGGATCTTGGAGTGACTGTATTGCCCTCTAGAAGTGTTCCTCATGTAATGGTGGCAACCTAGGTACTAATTTCAGAGGAGATGCTTATGTTTTAAATGAGATTTAAAAAGTTCATAGTTTTCAGAAGTGGAGTGCATTTTGCTGTAGCAAGGGTTGATATTTTCATAAATTGAAGATGCCTAAATACTGTGCTTTGCAATATTGACTGAAGTTGGAGATGCTGATCAATACTGAACTACAAACCTGCTTTTAATCTGTTGAAAATTCTATGTCAGACTTTCCATCTATACCTAGGTGAGACTTCCTTCTTGGGCAGGAAGAATATATGAAAATGTGTGTGCTGAAAACTAGTGCTTACATCATCACAATGTGCTCAGAATTAAAAAAAAAAAACCTTAAATAAATAGAATAGGTTCTTGTGGCAACAAATACAGACATGTGATTTCCTCTTTTCCCCTTATAAGGTGCTCAATAATATCAGCCACACTTCACTGCATATACTTGTGATGATTTTTTGTGTGTGATTTTTTGACTAAATGTATTCATCTTAATTGTATAGGCTTGCAAAGAAGTTGAAAAGTGAACCTCTGAAGTCAGACTTCACAATAGATTTGAAACATGAGGTAAGCAGTGATGTGATAAAGGAAAAATTTGTCTCAAATCTGTGTATTTGGTGATAAGTAGTAATGGAAGTAACAGCTTTTTCTTACATGTTGCTAAAAAGTTAAATTGCACAGGCAGGATTTGTTTCTTTCCCTTCCTGTAGAATATCATAATACTTCAAAACTGTATTTCAAGCACAAAAGAATTCATATATGAATGCAGTTTTATTCATGAATACATACAAGTTCATATACAGTGAGCAATCTTCTAAGAGGTGCCCTGTCAAGAAGGAAGAGAGCTTTCCAATCCTTGAGGCATAAGCTGATAGGACTAGTATCTCAGGTACTAGCCAGACTCACTCACTTTTCTGCCTAAGACTCTCAGAGCTAAACTTTATGTAGTTTGGATTAAACAGTCTGAGGAACCCAATGGTTGTGTGAACAATCAACTCTGCAACTCGCAGCTTGGAATTCTGGAAATTGCTTTTTGCCCCTGGTTTTTAACAGTTTTAACAGGTAGCCACTAGCTCTTTTAGAGAGAGAGTTGACCGAAAGGAACATGAGAAAGGAGTTGGGACGTCTGAAGGACTAAGTGTTACTTTTTCTGAAGCTTTTTTAATTTGTGTTTTTTTGCCTTCAGAATGTTTATACTGTCATTAGAGTGAACTCCTGAACCAGGGTGGGAGGGAAGGATGAATCTGGAATAAGCTTGTTGATTTTGGCCTGAAATTGAGTGATGTTGAATTGCTTTTATATTTTATATCTCCTGAAAGTCACTTATAAATTGTGGTTCTGGCACAGAAAAAAATCTGCCTTACTTAAAACTACTGCATCTGTTCCAGACAACTTCATTCCCTAACAGTTATAAACCTCCTTATTTCCAACAGAAAGCTATGGTGCGTTCAGAGTAAGAGTTTATTTGGTAGCTTATTAAAATTAATTTGGTTTTGTACCAACAGTATGCTTTCACCTACTTTCCCTTCCTTGACTGATGTATTTCCCAAAAGCAGTTTGGCCTTTCTGATTCATTCTGCTACATGAAACCAGCCAACAAGCTCTTTCTTTCCTGTTGGTAATTTTTCTAAATGCAAGACCTTGGGCTTCACATTGTTAGTACTTTCCAGTTATCTCAAAGTCCTTCATATATTCCAAATATTTCAGTCTCCCTCAGCACCGAAAAGGCCTTTAAACCTAGGGTCATAAAAAATTATTAGCAGACGTTTCTTTTATGTGCCACAGGTTGCTTAATGAAAAAGAATTGATTGCTTGAATGGCAAAATGGCTTTCATCCACTTCTTATTCCGTGAACAGTTCTTTGCTTAAGTTTCATTTCAGATGTATTGCCATTGATAACCTACTTCAGTCACCTAGTTATTCTTTTTGCATAGTCTCATGTCTCTCCAGAGACAGTTCCATTCCCCCCCATTTATTTTATGAACCACCATCTTAAATCATTTTTGTCTCTGCATCTTTCTTGTGTGAACAAATCAGAGGATATAATCTGCGAACTTTAATGACTGTGTGTAATGTTTAAATTTACAAAGAATGCTAACTGTTTTCAGGAATACTTGATTGAGTTCTAATAACCCATGCTTCTAGTCTTTGGTATTTTATTTATTTTATTGTGTTTGTGATAGGCTTTTTTCAGCCTGCTACCTTCCAGGTGTCTATTTATTACATCTGTAATATTTATATCCCTTTCCACCTGGAAAGTCTGTCATGAGATGTGGTAAAAAGTTTTTGTCATGCAGCTACTCATTTGTAAATTTTGGTTTTAGACCTTCTGTGATTGCACTGTATTTATAGCATATTCTCTAATGGCTTCTTAATCAAAGCTGGAAGAGCATAATGGAATCATTATATATCTAACACTAGATTTGAGCTAGGACTATTTTTTCTCTTTATTATAAATCCATTGCCATTATTTTAGGGCAAATTTATCATCCTGTTCTGTAACCCAAACTGTCACTCTAATGTTGTTTCTGAAATATGGTAAATTCACACCAGTCTAAGGCTCTCTGTTGAGGATTTCATTCTTCAGGGGAAAATCTTAGCACCTTGTGAACTTTCATAAACAATTCATGTGAAGTTACAATAGATATATACTCTGTGACGGAGAAGAATTGCTGCTTTATGAGTCACGCAAAAAGCATTAATTCTGAACTAATGCAATCTTAAAGTGTACTAGAAGTGCTGTAGATATCCCATCCCTTACTGTTATCTAGTCTTGCAGCTACAAGGCAGGGTCAAGAACCACTTCAATTTCATAATGTGAATGCAGTGACAAGACAAATAAAAAAACCTTGGGAGGGTGTGTTTATTGGTCCCTTCTTACTGGAGCAGTGTAAGAGTATCTCAGTAGAAATGTTGGGCAAGTCTGTGTGTACTTGATGTGTCATGAAGTACAGATTGAAACTTGTTTTATTAGGAATCAAATGTAAATACAAATGGTTGGGGTTTTATCTTCTTTAGACATCGCTGGTTTGCTGCTGTAAATTTTGGCTGGCTTTTTGTTGTTGTTGCTGCATTTTAAATGTAGAGTCTGCTATAGGGTATGATACCTACTACATTATCTTTCATCTGAACTTTATAGTTTCTCAGAGTTTATAACTGATACTGAGCATTTAAATTAATAATCACTGGGTAAATGAGTCTTTCTTGAAAAGCTGAAATCTGCCACATGGGATGAAAAGGCCTAGCTCTTCTATAGTAGCAAACTAACTTTAAAAGAGCAACACCATATTAACTGTGCCATTTCTTAGAAAAGTTACACGAGTCATTTTGACGTGCTTAAGTATTTGTCACTAATGGTTACTCTGTGAAACAGATTTTAAAGCTTGTCTGTCTGTACAATATCTTTTACAAAAAAAAAGAAACATTTTGTGCATATGATCAAGAAGTACAGTATGCACTGAGTTAATCAACTAAGAGACACATGTTCTACAGGATTGTGTGTTTTCAAGTTTGTCCTGTAATATGGTTTGTGTGTGTGCATGAGAATTGTTATCCATTTTCATTACTGATGCAAGATTTTTCCATTGTGGTAGATTGCCCTATATATTTGGCAGAAAGGGGAAGGGCCACATCTTACTCCAGTGCCAGAGTTCTGCACAGATGATGTGAGCTCATATAAGGTTGATCATTGTGCAACAACATTCAGTAATTTTTTGCCACTTTGTGTAAGTACAATATTTTAAATACCACTTGTTTTGTAAAGATAAAGCAAATACTAAAATGCATAATACTTTAACAAAATTCAAAGCTTAAGAAAGTATTTATCAATATGTAAAAAATAGTTTGCTTTGATATTTATCTGTTTTTGCATGTGCTTTCAGCCTTTCATGGCACAGGATATGTCCTGACAACTAAATATTGCATATATTTTAATGGGTCTTTCTTCCATAATGTTTGATCAGTACATGATCTGTGCAGTATTTCTCCTTGCATTTCTATGAGATACAGAAGTATAGATAATGTTTTTTCACAGATGGGAATCTAAAACTTGTTGAGGCAAAATAGAAAATATAATACAGTATTTGGTGCGTTAAAGTATAATCCGTCTCTCTCACCTTTCGAAGAATACATTTATGGTATTCTGGGTGAAGTGTTAGTGGCCTCAAAGTGTTACATGCTTCCAGGAGAGGAAAAGTGTGGGTGCCAAAAAGGGAAATAAGTGATAATAGTTACATGATTTTATTACAGTTTAGGAAACTTAGAAAATTTCTAATGCATTCAAGTTTCTTTTCCCAAGTATGATACAGTTCAGAGTCTTCTCGTAGTGCTTAGCTCCAAAGAAATTAGTCTTTTTCAGATGAATCATACTTAGATCAACAGGTTCCACTACAAATTCTCATTTCCTAATAATAGGTAGTTTAGTTCACATAAAACTACTGTATCAGTGGAGGAAGTATTTCAATAATAATGTTGCTTCAGGCATTTTAAATGACTAGGGACCTTTTTGCAAGAGACCTAAGTGTATTACTACTATACTACTATAGTACAGTATTACTACTGTACTATCCTACTTGATATGCTCCGCAATGGAAGTTCTTTTCTGTTTTATTATACACATGGACATGCATATCCTATAAAACGTTACAGACACAGCCTACAATTCAAAAATTACTTTTTTTTCTGTTCATGTAGGGAGAACCAGTGAAAAAGGAAGATGTTTTTGTTGCTGTAAAAACCTGTCAGAAATTTCATGGTGACCGAAGTAAGTTGTTGGTTGGTCAAGGTAGTAGTTCTGTGCAATATAGTTTATGCTATTCTATCAATATTTGAAAAACAAGCCCAAAGATGACGTCTGTGTAGCTCTTGAGACTAAATGTTTGCAGAAGACATTGTGAAATATAAAAGCTTCAGAATTTTAAACAGCTTTTTCTTTAGGTACTATTTTTCTTTGCTATTCGGAGTTCTTCAGGAATACTGTGAAAGATTTAAGATGAAAACTTGTGGTTAGTTGTTCCATCATTACTGATTGGTTAACAAACTCATAAAACTGAGTACATTAAAGAATATGTGCAAAGTTAGCTTATGTCATTGTATGCTGGAGCTGTTGCACTATTAAGCTAATTGGTTCATTTTGATTCCTTGTATTAGCAGTGACAGTCGTGCAGTCAGCTATTGGCTGAATTTAGAANACTGATTGGTTAACAAAGTCATAAAACTGAGTATGTACATTAAAGAATATGTGCAAAGTTAGCTTATGTCATTGTATGCTGGAGCTGTTGCACTATTAAGCTAATTGGTTCATTTTGATTCCTTGTATTAGCAGTGACAGTCGTGCAGTCAGCTATTGGCTGAATTTAGAAATTTTAACAAGCTGAAAGGTCTCCTCCTCCTTCTTCCTTTTATCCTACCCTCCTCTCCAGTTAAAGATTGAGCAGCTTACTCTGTCCTGTTCTTTCTATCTGGTGTCACCCTCTACAACTGGATGTGTACATTTGTTTGATGAATGCTTGGAATGGGAAATCTTGTCTCTTGTAGAAACATGGTCGTGTTTAGTACTTTGTTCAAGCTGTGGCTTGAGTGTGCTCTATCTGGAAGTTGTAGTGTTGTGCAAGTGATGATAGTCACAATGAAAATAGAACCTTGGTATTCCTGGTAAAAAAAACAAACAAGAAAAAGCCTCACAGCCCAACAAGGTATGTCCAGTGAGTATTAACTTCATTCTCTGAGGCACTGAAAATAAAGACACAGAGATGCACTCAGCTTTACCTAATACACAGTAAGGCTCAACTAAATTGAGGTACATCCATTATCTACAATCTTGGAAGAGAGATTTCCAGGTACACTGATTTAGCAGAAGACACTACCTACTTGATACTCTCTACCAGTCTGTTCTAATTTCTAAACATTTTCTTAATAAGGGAAGTCAGGAATGGATTTGTTTCCAGGATTTTACTTGAATTCTGTATGCCCTTGAATACCTCAACTACATAACTGTGGCCGTTAGGCTTAGGAGTAATTTAAAGTTGTTATTATTATTGGCAAAAAAGAAAACAGAAAATGAAGTCATGGCTAGTAGTTGTACCAGATTTTTTTGAGATTTGCTATACCTGTTGTCAGAGGACAAGGTGAAGATAAAAACCTATTTTCTTAACTGAGTCCACTTTTGCTAATGCAGCCAAAACTCAGGATTCCCTTTGCTTGTAAATTTTGACTATTTGCTCATTACTGGGTTTTTTTTGTTTCAAAATAAGATTAAAGGAATTTTGTCCTATTACTACAATTGATGAAGGCACATCACTAGTATTTTAATCACCTAATCATTAGGATGTGTTTAAAGTAGTCTTTGTCCAAACAAAATTGGCTGTCCTATAATTGGAGTTCACTGAAGAGTTCACCTTTCTGGATCCATGTTTTATTCTTACATTAAAATTAAAACAAAAAAACAAGCTGAGAAAGTCTGAAAAGAACTGAAGTCTTCAAAACAAGTAAACATCCTTCAAGAAACACCTGTTGAAGACTGAGGAAAATTCTTGAACTTTCCTCACAGCTTCCAGTGTTATGCAATAGAGGATAATCTTACTCAAGATTTTGAAAGATAAATGGATGCCAGATTCAGAGAACTCTTTTTACCTGGTAAGTAATTTTTTATTTTATGTCCAAAAAGGCTATGTTATTCCCTCATTAAGGCTTGGAATTTGATGTGCAAAAGCAGCTAAATTTTACTTAAGAATTCCAGATACTCTTCTCCTTCCATCTACCTTGCCTGTGTTTATATAAGAAAATGTGAAGACTCCAAACATGTGCCAGGTTCCAGAAGTAGCACTAAGACAATATTATTAAGAGCTTTCTGCTGTCCTGCTGTAAATATCTCTGTAGTGTATGCTGTTAAAATTTCTGTGTGATCACAAATATGAGTACATATGGATAAATATTTGAATCCAAATCTAGTTTGAAAGTTCATGTAGTTTTTCTTTCTCTGGAGCATACGAGTTGTTAGACAGACAGAATATTGAGTTGGGATTCAATTTACAATAGATAATAACCTGGGTGGTGACACTTCTGTCAAAACAACCAAGGGAAAGAGGTGAACACTTCTAGAAAGTAGCCCGCTTGCCAGATAATTTCATTAAGGTAAAGTCTGGTTCCTTGCTTCAGTGAACTTTTTTCATTTTTAGTCTATACAAAGAAGGGGACCACCAGTGAAGAAATGGAGAGGCTGCGTTTCTAATGGCAAATAGTGCTGCGTGTTAAAACGCCCTACTGAGGTTGAGGTCCTTGGCTGGACAAAGTCAAAACAGCCTTTGTAGGTGCTTCGCTTCTGCCAGGGTGGGAAGCTTTTTGGTTTTGAATCTATGATGCATCTGCACTGGAGCCTTGCTTTTTGAAAGCTTTGTTTTTTTCCTTTGAAGAACATTATATAAATAGAAACTCTCCATAAAATCAGCAAAATAGTTTCCTGCCTACTTGTTTTCTTATTTTAGTTGAAATATAAAAAATGTTCACATAGCATTCTCTACCAATTAATGCCTGATTATATGATGTTATGTGATCTAATGTGACTTTTTATTACGTGGGAGATAGTGTTAATGCGTTGTGAAAACCCTGGTTTTGCATTTCAAAACTCCTGTGCAATGTTGTGTGGTGAATGTGCAGTTTTGTGCATAATTTCATGTGAATATTTCTGCAGAAATTGAGAGTGATTTTGCATTCTTTTGAATAATTTTTAAAGCAGAACCAGCCATTGCATAATGCTGCAGAAGTGAAATTCTGTTTTATCCCGAGTATTAAAGCCTTTCCACTAATGAGTTTTTATTAGCAGCTAACTCAATGTATTTTAGTATTATCAAACTGACTATTAGTCAGTTCTTCAAGTCTCTGTGTGATCAGAGGAGAGGAAAGTGAGCAAATAGGTAGGCAGCAAACATCAATTTATGTGGTGGATGATTCCAGCAAGGCTCTAAAATGAGCTGTTCATGAACATCAGAGTTATATAACAGCAAAAGGAAATTATAGAAACCATTCGAAGAACTGGTAGGTTGATCCTGGGTGGAGCCCACAAAAGCTTCTCTGTCACTCCCCTGAATAAGAGAGTGATAATGGCAGGGAGATAAATGACTGAATTTTATACACAGGCAAAACAGAGTCAGCTTAAGGAAATCAGAGTCTGGTAATGAGAAATAAAAATGAAATCTAAAAAAGTCTTCCCCCTACATCTCCCTTCTTGTTGGGCTCAACTACACTGCTGTTTTCTCTACCTCCTTTCCCCCAGTGCACAAAGACAGGGAATGGGGACTGCAGTTAGTTCATCACATCATGTTTCTGCAGCTACTTCCTCCTCAAGGAGAGGACTTCTCACATCCTTCTCCTCCAGTGTGTGCTTACTTCCATGGGAGAGAGTCCTCCATTAAATTCTCCAACATGAGTCCTTCCTGTGGACTGCAGTTTATGAACTGCTTCAGTGTGGGTCCCTTCCACAGGATACAGTCCTTCAAGGACAGTATTCTGGCATGAGCCCTTCGTGGGGTCACAAATCCTGCCAGTGAACCTGCTCCTCTTTGGCCTTCTCACTCGATGAGTTCACAGGTCCTGCCAGGACCCTAGTCTAGGCTTCCCATGGTGTCACAGCCTATTTGAGCATCCACCTGCTCCACGTGGACCTGTGGACTGCCAGTGGACAGGCTGCTTCACCATAATCTTTACCATGGGCTGCAGGGGAGTCTATGCTCTGTTGTCTGCTTCTTCACTGACATTGAATCTTAAGAGTTTTTTCATATATTCTCACTTCTCTCTCCATCTACAGTTTTCATTGCTGATGGGATCAGCCTTGGCCAGTGGAGCTGTCTGGCATTGACTGTATGTGACATAGGGGAATCTTCTAGCAGCTTCTCTCAGAAGGTACCCCTCTCGTCACCCCATTATCACAGCCTTGCCATGCAAACCCACTACAGCAGCAAGCAATGTTAGGTGATGATTCCAGCAAGGATCTAAACTGAGTTGTTCACAAGCATCAGTGTTACACAGAAGCACTTAACAAGCTGCTGCCAATGACACTTATTTGATAGTTTCAAAGAACATAAAGCAGGACAATAACAACAGTAGAATGCACGGGGTTTCAGAGTAGTTGCTCATCTAAGTCCTGACCGCGTAATTTTTAAAATGTGAAAAAGACCATTATTTTAATGTATTAGTTCCTTTACAAGCAGTCTGTAGACATTTGGCTGATTTTGTGTCACCTGTGATTTCTTCATTTCTGGATGTAACTTAATAATTTGTAGCATCATTGTTAGAATTGGGCATGATGAATTTGCAGTGGTTTTTTTTAATGACAAACTAAAAAGAAAAGGATTTGCTTTGTAGTGAAGCATTAAGCAATCCTCCTTTGAATTGAATCTCGGTTGGGTCAATAAAATTAGTTGTATAGCATTTATAACTGTGCTTCTGTGAGTGTATCTCTGGAGGCAGGTGCTTTGGAGCATTGCAGTCAGATATGTATGCAACACAGGTATTTCTGAAGGTGCATTTGGTCTGTTTCTCATTCAGAATATTTTATAAACTGTACAGTTGGTTGTGCTGTTTGTAAAATGTGACAGTTTCAGTACTGGAAGAATGTTAGAACTCTGATAGTGTTCATGCTGATGTGTGCGGTAAAGCTTGCCATAGCTAGTGTGGAAGTGCTGAATTCCATACCTCAAGTAGCATCGAGTTTTCAATGTGATATGAATAAAGCTGTAGCCATAATTCTGTAAACAAAACTGCCCTGACTGATGTTCATAAAAATGGTGATAATGTAAATGTAAAATGTTTTCTCTCTAAATATTGTAGGAAAGAAAAGACAATGATGCTATATTTGAAACAGCATTTTCATTTCTCTGTGAAGGAATATGTCTGTTAACAATGGCGTAGATGTTTTGATCAGTAATCAAGTTACTTGTGTTTTAACATCAACAATTGTTTTGCAGTACCAGTTGTGAAGCAGACTTGGGAAAGAGAAGCTGCCCTTATTGAATACTATAGTGATTATGCAGACAGCTCCATTCCTACTATAGATTTAGGCGTACCTAATACTGACCGAGGTGAGCAATTGACTGCTGACAGTTGTGCACAAATAACTGTCTAAAGATAGCAAGCTTTATGAATGGGGTGTATGTTTTGGGTGCAGTACGTCATTTAGAAAATGTGTATTTCCAAAGCACATCTGCACAGCGTGAACTGAAAGAGCGCGTAATACAACAGCCACACTGCAAATGGATGGACAGTACAGTCCACCTGTGTAGGTAGAATGCTTTTCTTAGTAGAAACAGTTACTGTGAATATGAAAACATGATATACTGTCGGACTGCGAGAGACAAACATGGATGTTACTACTTACTTGAGGTAAGAGTAATGACCTTGACTAAGATACCAGTACTAGCAGAAGTCATAAATATATTTCAAAAAACCTCAGACAATGCCAGCTGGCTACTGAGCATAAACTACTTACTATATGACACTCAAATAGTATATGCTTGTGCCAGCAGGTATTGTTTTAAGCACAAACCTCAAATGTTAAGATTGGCAGATCTTTTTATGACAAATAATGTAGCTTTGAATTAATTTACATTGTGTTTGAATAGGAAAAAAATGTATGGATGTCATAGAATCATAGAATGGTTTAGGTTGGAAGGGCCCTCAGAGATCTAGTTCCAACTCCTCTTGCTATGGACGGGGACACTTCTGACTAGACCAGGTTGCCCAAGGCCCTGTCCAACCTAGCCTTGAATACTTCCAGGCAGGGGCCATCCACAGCCTCCCTGGGCAACCTGTTCCAGTGCCTCACTACCCTCATAGTGAGGAATTTCTTCCTAAGATCTAATCTAAATCTGCCCTCTGTTAATTTCAAACCTTTCCCATTTGTCCTGTCACTAGATGCTGTAACAAGAAGTCCTTCGCCCTGTTGTTTTTGTCCAAATATAGAAATATTTGATTGAACTTTATAAATGTTCAATCTGCATTAAGTTTATGGTTTCACAAAATCAACAAACCCAGGTCTTCCTTAATTTTTTAAGCACAGAGTTAATATGTTTTCTCAAAAAAAAATTTAACTCGAAGTAGCTTCAAATACAGCATGTCATTTTTTAATGATTGTTTAGTAGTTGTAATGTTGACAACAGTAGTTGTTTTAGACAATCATATGTAATCTAGATCAATAAAGACTGTTTGCAAATAGATTTTTCTGAGGTATAAACAAGATTCAGTACAACTCTGAAAGTTCTAGTTTCTCTTGTCCTGCTCGTTCTGGACAGGAGTACTGTTTCATTTATCAGCTCCTAGTACAGGGTGTTTTACCTCCCAACTTTATTACAATCTTGTGATAAATGTTGACCTTTCTTTAGAATAAGTTATTAGGATCTGATGTACTGCTGCTGAGTATGGTAGGTTATGCAGACTTTGGTTATTTATATAAAAAGCCATGGGCTTGCCTGATGCATCATGAACTGTCATGAAAATAAGTATTTTGCAGAACATGTTTCTGTCATAGTCTCCGTATAGTATAGGTTTCAAAACTTAAGAGCAGTAGTTCACCCAGTATTGTTGAACAGCTTAACAGGATAGCTGGAATACAATTTATTTTGGATGAACTGTAATTCAAACTATTTCCATACTTCAAACACTTGAATATTTCCTTCAAATGTTCCTTTGTTGTGCTGGAGCAATTTGTACAAACACCATTCAGCAATAGATGTATCTCCCATGCTAGTCATTTCCAGTATGTTTCCTATAGTGTTTTCTGTTTATTCATAATGTATTTATTACGAAATCTCATTTTATTTGAATGTGTGTTCTGTTATTTCTTGTAGGCCACTGTGGGAAGACTTTTGCCATTTTGGAGAGGTTTTTGAATCATAGCTCTCCCAGAACCCCTTGGTTGGTTGTAGTGGATGATGACACACTGATAAGGTATACACTACAGTACTTGAGGAACGGCTACTGGTAATGGCAGAGTCCTAGCAATACTCATATTTTACTCTGTATAAAGAAATACAGCTGGTTTTTTAGTTACATAGGTTTA
The DNA here is from genome assembly GCA_013397515.1 of Upupa epops. Lineage (NCBI taxonomy): Eukaryota > Metazoa > Chordata > Aves > Bucerotiformes > Upupidae > Upupa > Upupa epops. Next base: position 256,404 of record VZRI01012085.1, on the reverse strand, counting down.
TATTCCTTTAACGAAAAAAGTCACTTTCCTTCAGCGTTCCTTGACTGATTTTTTATAGAATCATTAGAGATCGGAAGGGACCTCGAAAGGTCATCTAGTCCAATACCCCTGCCACAGCAGGATCACCTAGACCAAGTCACACAGCAACACTTCCAGGCGGGTCTTGAACGTCTCCAGAGAACGAAACTCCACAACCCCCCTGGGCAGCCTGTTCCAACGCTCCATTACCCTCACTGTGAAGAAGTTCCTTCTGATATTTACATGGAACCTCCTATGTTCCCATTGCCCCTGGTCCTATCACCAGATGATACTGAGAAGAGCCTGGCTCCATCCTCCTGACACCCACCCCTCACATATTTATAGACATTAATAGACATCCACCCCTCAGCCTCCTCTTCTCCAAGCTAAAGAGACTCAGCTCCCTCAGCCTTTCCTCATAAGGGAGGTGCTTTACTTCCTTCATCATCTTCGTTGCTCTAAGCTGGACACCCTCCAGCAGTTCTGTGTCCTTCTGGAACTGAGGCGCCCAGAACAGGACACAGTGCTCCAGATGTGGTCTCACTAATGCAGAGTAGAGTGAGAGAAGAACCTCTCTCAATCTGCTAACCATCTCCCTTCTGATCCCCCCCAGGATGCTGTTGGCCCTTTTGGCCACAAGAGCACATTACTGGCTCATAGTCATCCTGCTGTCCACTAGGACCACCAGGTCCCTTTCTCCTACACTGCTCTTCAGCAGGTCAGTCCCCAACCTGTACTGGTCCCTGGGGTTGTTCTTGACCAAATGCAAGACTACACTTACCCTTGTTGTACCTCATTCAGTTTTCATCTGCCCAGCTCTCTAGCCTGTCCAGGTCTCATTGAAAAGCAGCACAATCTGCTGGGGTGTCGGTGACACCCCCCCGGTTTTGTTTGATCAGCAAACTTGCCGACAGTGCACCCTAATCCCTCATCCAAGTCATTAATGAAATGATTGAATAGGACTGGTCCCAGTACCGATCACTGGGGAGACTCCACTAGATATGGGCCTCCAACTAGAACAATCTAATCTTGTAGCTTGATCAAAACTGTGTATATTAGTGTTACTAGGTAATTGTCTATCTGGATATGATTACAGGTTGTGATTCTTCAGTGTGGATATTTCTGAGGTGATGGATGTTCAGTCATTTGCTTATGCGCTTCCTCACATAAATGTGTCAGAAGAAATGTTCCATAAGCCAACTATGGTCAGTTGTCAGAGCCATTCGAAATGGTGTCCAGGGACTTGTCTTTGTTAGAAAAGTAGATCACATTCACCGGAAAACTGGTGCTGTATCAGGCACAGTGATCAACCAGCAGTGGTTCAAGATGTACTTTACATTAAGTAATGTGACAGAAGAAAAGTTTGGAAGAGGCTGGAACTGTAGGTAAAGCAGGATTTGTATTTACATGTAAAGGTAGTTTTCTGTGGAGAAAAGAAGTTTACAAAGATCTTACTGTTGTTTCGGAAAAAATATCTCTGAGATGAGACTCAGCTTTGCTGAGAAACTTTACCTGCTTCAGAAAAATATCTTATACTAATGGATTGATGACTCGACAAAATTCAGCTATGGTAAAATGTCCATCACAAGTTTCTGTTTAGCAGTTCATATCTATCTTTTGGTGGAATTTCTGGCATTTTGGTGCTGTGTACTAGAGTGCCATTTAGGCCAGCAATAACTGTCAAATTTAATGACTACACAATTCTTTTATTTTTTAAAATGGATTTTCCTATTACAGTATCTTCAGACTCCGAAAATTGCTCAGCTGCTATGATCCAAGTGAACCAATATTTCTTGGAGAGCGTTACGGTTACGGCTTGGGAACAGGAGGATATAGTTACATCACTGGTGGAGGAGGGTAATTGATTTAAATTCTTACTGAGATCTGTATTGGTCCCTGTGTTGGATTACAACACAAATCAGTTTCAACAGAAGTAGCGAAGTTTCCTACTATACTTAAGATACAATGATGCTTGGAGACAAAAATGTCCTAACTAGTAAGAATTTGTAGTGCCCACTTGGGGCAGTTTTGTAGATCAAAACAGTTGGTGCTGAGGACTCTGCCTATTTCAGAGGGGATTGTTTCAGCTTGACTGGTCCTGTGAGCTGGGTACCTGTTATCAATTATGTGCACAGCATGTTCTCCTGATGGAACGCATCATGCAGCCTCGCATGAGGGTTATTTTCATTCTGAGGCTTGAGCTGATACAGGTACAGATTCATCCATCTTGTTCCATCCCCTAATTTTGAGAAGGGTCACTGCAAATGAAGAATTGTGTTGAACTGAAAGGATGATGTCCAGGCAATCGGCTACACAGGATATTCCCCAAATGTGTGCAATTTACATCACGCCTTCTGTGTAGCAACAATTGCTATTCATAAGTCTCAACCTCCTTCTTTCTTATTATTCCTTCTTGTGTTGGGTCTGAGATACGACTTCCTCTTGTGTCTCCATTTTTCTTTATGTTACATGCAGTCTTCAAACTTGTAGTTATAGTGATGGAGTCTTTTTGCCTTAGCATTTGGCATTTGTAGAAGTATTGTCATGTCTCTGAGCCAAGCAAAGGATTGGCATATAGTGAGTGAACTCATGAAGCAATTTCAGAGCATGCATATTTTCAGTATACCTTGTAGTAGCTAGAGTACCCTGTGTTCTTTAACATGTACTGAGTACCTGTTAAAGGCAGCCATGGAGTATAAAATATTCCTCAGCTGTTGAATTTAAGATGTTTTTCTGGTCTATCGAAGGCTTACTATAGTGATAATGATCTATCAGCTCCAGGCTCTGATTGCTACTTAGATGAACAAGAAAGTTAAGATGAACAGAAGAGCCTTGCAGTGTCTCAAGGAATATATTTTGCTAAAGGAGAGAATTCTGTATAACAGAGGATTTGAGGGATGACAGACAATACATTTTGAGTAAGTTAGAATAGAATATTCCTTTAAGGTCCTGGCCAAATTTAGGAGGAATTGTCATCTGCAGTAAGAATGGTGGCTAGCTAAGGAATTGCTGGGATAGCAACAATTGGCATAATTAGTATAATTTCATTATATAATTGTATTAATTACAGTCATTTGGCTTCTCTAGCAGTTATTGTCTTATTTGTTTTGTTTGCTTTTTTTTCACTCAGGATGGTTTTCAGTAGAACAGCAGTTGAGAAACTACTTGCTAGCAAATGTCGGTGTTACAGCATGGATGCGCCTGATGATATGGTTCTTGGGATGTGTTTCAGTGGCTTAGGAATCCCTATAACGCATAGTCCGCTTTTCCATCAGGTCAGACACTTATTTTTTACTAGTGTTCCAAATACATTTCAGTCTTTTAAGTAGACTACTGAACAGGTGTCATAAATATTGCAAATTGTAATTGAGATGTCATTGCGATAACCAGGATGAGCTGCTGCTGTTACCCTATTTCTTACCAGCACAAAATGGTAAACCAAATATTCACAAAGCATGGGTTACTGCAGTGCTTTAATTGTTTATAAGATATTTCATTTGCCCCATGTCTACCTAATGCATTTTATAAAAAATGCAGTCTGAGGTGGGAACTGTGGAAAAAAACTCACGCAGAATTAGGATCCATGTGCTTTGGATGTTTGTGGTATTTCCTGTAAGAAAAGGGGAAAAAAATCCCAACCTACAAAACACTACTTTTTTCTTCAGGTAATGGAGAACTGACTGTGAAATTTTTCAGTAAATTTTTCTTCTCTACTTATCCAGTTTTTTTATTAACTCAGTGAAATAGCTGGTTAGAGAAGATACAAAATGTTAAAGTATTCCCAGAGCTGTTGCTTTGATTGTGCATTCTGAAAAGTGGTATAAACGAGATAAATCAGTCTGTGCTACCACAAGAGAAAAAGGTCACAAAACGTAATTTTCTTGTAAGTGTATTCTCCTGTTTCGGAGGAGTGGGTGGGAATATATTTGAATCTTGTTTCTGTTGTCCAGCATATATAACAATCTAACTGTAGAGTCACAGTGGAAAACATGAGGCATTGAATCCCACAGAGATTTGCTGCTTCATAAACTAAATGATCACATTCCTCCTATGGCATTAGAAGTGCTTAAGATTTTTCCTAAACAGTGCGTGACTTCTAAAATATCAGCATTTAAATCTGTGTAGCGTACAGTGTTTTTCAGGTGTTAATCTAGTTTGCAAACTGGGACTCTATGTGCATCTGAATACTTGAAAATTGATAAATTGCCATGTAATTCATAGCAGCACTTAGTGTGGGGGAGAAGTTTGCTATTTGAATTGCTGATTTTTCTGGTATTAAGATTCTCATTCTGAATACATTTACTATTTAGAGAAATGGAAGACTGAGAAAACACTATTCAGCATTTCAGTTCCTTGTCCATATTAAAAAATGGTGGTGTTCACTTTCCTGGTCTTTTTTACCATCACTTAGTGCTTTTGGTGTTGCAAGCAAGCAAGTAATGCACCTTACAACAGAGTTACTGAGTAATTTGTGGTTGCACAGGTGTCCTTTTTGTAAAAATCCCAACCATCTAATTAAAGGAGAGTGGAAGAACAGAGCTGATTATACAGACTTGCAGGAGCGGCCCTTATACAACAGAATTGGATTCCTTCTAATCCTTAATGGTGTGCAGTTGATACTGAATCACTTTGTAAATGAAATCTTAGAAGCTTGATTTTCCACACAGAGAATTGCACTTGTGTTGTAAATCATCTTTACTGTTGCTTTTAACAAATTCCAATTTAACATACCTTGAACAAAAGTTAACCCTGGCATAAAGCGACTGGAGAAATATAGTGTGCACTTATTCTGCAAATTCCACTGCTATGCAGCAAATATTTTCAGAACAAGAAAAAATTGAATTTCTATCAACCAGAAAATTATTTTTACAGACTTAACTGAAATATGATGTACAGTGGTCCTTGAAGTACATGGAACCAAAATTGTGCGGAGTGTGTATAATGAAAGAAAAACAAATGTATCGTCATCCTTAGAGTGTCTGTGATGTAGTAGTGTTTGTACCTTCATACTGGGTTCATGTTTGCTACCTGTTAAGGTAGGTATGACTTCAGTAACCTGTTCCAGAGGCTTTTGACGAGATGACAGTGATTAAGAGCACAGAAACCCTCCCATGTTGAGTAGCAGCCACTTTTTTAATCTTAAAAATATAAAAGCTGGGCAAGAGCAACTTACTTTCTTAGAATGGCAAATACAAATTTTGGCGCAGAAAGCAAGCCCTCAAAGAATACTGTCATTGATTCCACAAAATGTAAGGAAGAAAAAAACCAGAGACTTCATATTTTAAGGTAAGCTAGCTATAAGGCAGAATGACTTTTAGAGAGCAGTGTAATTAAAATGGTAGTTATTAGAGCAGATCTCATTGTTTCACATTTAGCAGAACATTGACATTTTGTCAGTAGCTGATTGATTTTCAAACAGCAGAAGTCTTTGGTCTTAGATATTTAAACATTGTCTCTATTCAAAGTATATAGGTGTTTGAAACCTAAGTGTTCATTAAAGTTGTTAGGTCTTTGGTTTTTTTGTTGTTTTTTTTTTCCCCAAAAGTCTTAATGGAAATGGGCTCCATGTTTCCTCCAGTGACAATTTTAGAAATAAACACTCAGTGGTTTAAATATAATAAAAATAGATAAATAAAAATCCCCAACAAGCAAACAAACCCCCAATACCACTAGATAGTCAGAATTCTTAATGTCACATTCTGTTGCTTAATTTTATAACTTAGAGCGTATTACGGAAGTGCATGAAGAGCACAGGATGTGGAATGTGTTAATGCTGCCATACATAGGTGGAGCAAGTAGTATTATTAGTATTATCTATCTTAGGTGTCAAATCCATGCTTCAGTATCCAAATCACTTAATATTCCTCTTGTGTTTTACATCTAGAAAAACCCCTGAAGTGTGTTTCTCATGCATTTCTCTTTCACAAACTCTATTCAAAATAGAAAAATGTAGGTTTTTTTACCAGGGACCACTACAGCTTTTTTAATATGTAAGTGATGCACTTACATCCCATTAAACTGTCAGAGGAAATGAAATAACCTTGGTGCATTAAGAAGTCATCTGCACTGACTGTGTTATAACTGCTCTGTTACAATTCTGTCTCTTTTGTTGGAACCTGATAAAGAACAACACAGTTTTTCAGCACCATAGTACCTCCTGTATTTGGAAGCCTTTCTCCATCATCAGACCATACATTTTGACTACTTGTGGCCTTATTAGGATTCCACAATCACAGTGGCAGTGCTGGCCACTCATTAAGTGGAGAGGCAAGAGAATATTACTTCAACTACTTTTGTCATTATTGAACCAAAATTGTATTTAAAAAGATGCTGTACAAAGTACCGTGTTTATCACTTGCTTTCATAGATGGTGACTGTTTCATCCTGAGAAATAGGGCTTATTTAATTTCAGGGTATGATGACTGCAGCGTAAATGGAAGACCTAAAGCAAATGCCTATCTGAATATTTTGTCAGTGCCACATTGCTTCGTTGAGCTACAGAGACCATTGAACAGTGATATTTTTTTGTTCTAAAATAATTATCACTGAGTAAAAGTGATTTTGGTTTATTCTTACATCTTAGGCGAGGCCAATGGACTACCCAAAAGACTACCTTTCTCACCAAATTCCAGTGTCATTTCACAAACATTGGAATATTGATCCAGTGAAGGCGTATTTCACGTGGTTGGCACCAAACATTGAAGAGTCACGCAATGGAAAGAAGGTTGGGCATAACAGAGAGGATTTATAAGCAGTAGAAGAACGTAAGTGTTGACTGGCAATGTACTGCAAACATGACATGGTCACTTTGTGTGTTGTTCTCCCATTGTTCAAATGTTCACGACACAGAAGACAGTGTTTTGTCCCTGCAGTTTTATTCATTCAGAGCAATGGAAGAAGACAGACTTTTGGCTTACTTTGTTACAGTTGGTTTCTTTTTGCACTGTTTCTGGGCATTATCCACCAATGAACTCAATACACATTTAAAATGTCTCATACCCCTTTATTTGTGTTCTGGTTTGGACTTCGAGTTAGACAGCATCAGTTTACATTTCCTTCCTTTCTCCTCTCAGAAGCTGAAGTTCTCCATTGGGGAGAGCATGTGTTGAGCATTGACTGATTTCTCATTGACTGCAGCAAACAATTTTCTAATCTGTTCTGAAAGAGGTTTTTGATAGATCAGAGCGGAGACAAAAATTTGTTCTGTGACCAGGAGGGCGATAGTGTGAAGGCTACGTTCCTTTGTACTCATTCAAGTATAAATGACGTTTCCTGGGGTAGATGGACCAAACATTAACCACCGTGGTACCTTCAAAGTTTAGTAGCATTTACGAGGAATGTCACATTCGGGGAAAAAAAAAGGTTAAGTGCCGGGATTTCTCTAGTGGCCACGGGAGGTCACTGTGGCTCCTTTAGAAACCTAACATGCCGCGTATGTGTTCGGCAAGTATAAATGGGACTCCTAAGGGGCTTTGCAGAACTAACGCTTTGGTAATTCTGATGTGTGCGTTTCAATACTATATGAATGCCAGCTTTAAAAAGATCGTAGTATTCCTAATTTATATCACAAAACTCAGTGATTTTATGCATATAACACGTAAAGAGTGATTCATATTTAAAATGTTCTCTTTTTTTTTTTCTTTGGAGTAATTCAGTTTTGTAAAAATGTTTGTACAAAAACTGGCTTTAGTATGTTCTGAAGTGATGTTTATATTGTAAGATTGCTTCTTTTAAGATGACCGTACATGGCACTTACATGCTGTTATGTAACCACGCTTGCTATCATAACCAAATAGAGGGTCTTAAAGCCATACTGCTGAAGTAATTTGTGTTTTGTTTTCTTTCAGTAGATTAAAAATTGATTCCACTTTGAAATAATGTGATACTTGCTCTTAGGTCAAGGTAGGGGATCCACTGATTCTTGTTTCATTCTTGTATGAACTTTTGTTAGTCGAATATAACTTGTGGGGTTTAAAGCATTGGAATACCAAGCACATATTGATAATATTCCAGTTCTGATGAAACAGGAGCAATCTGATGAATAGGAGCAATCTACACTTTTTCCTTCACACTTTTAGTGCCTTAAACAGTCGACATTTTACTTACAGAAAGATGATGTTCTCCAGTACCACGGGTGACTTGTTAATTGCATTTACTGTTTAAAACTGTGAGAGATGAAAGCTGAATAAAAACATTTTTCTTTAACCTTTTCTGCCTCCTTCCTCTTTGCATCCTAAGTACAGGATTTTGTAAGCACCTGTCTTTTATCCCTTGAATAGATTCTGTGGTCACTTGTACCAAAAGTCAGCTTAAACATTAGTGTCCTTTTTTTCATATTGTGTCCTGACGTCATTCCCCAGATTAGATTAGCTCTGATGTCTCTAGATGTGTGCACATGAAAAGTGCTTTTGCAGTGGGCCCCTCGTGTGATTGGGAATCCTGATGTCGTCACAAACATACATGCCATTATCAGATTCTCGAAAGGTCTTGCAATGTAGTTCAATCACTCCCAGCTTAAAACTGGTGATATTTCACATCTCCTTGGGTTCTGTGGAAGCAAAGACAACTAGCTTTAGGTTCATGCTGTGATGCATTTTTTAGGCTTCTGAATTTTTTTAGAGATTGGGAGCCATTGGCGTACTCATTGCTCGCTCACTTGGACTTTTACTTTTGGTTTGATAATTGCAGGAGTGGCTGTCTTGAAGTCTGTCTTTTCTCTTGCTCTTAGCTCTAGAGTTTACTGCAAGAATTCTGCAGGTATCAGCAGCAGGCATTAGGTTTCTGATTCCTGTTTTCATAGTTGTGAAAGCAGTGAAGCAGTATTACACTCTCTATGTTGCATTTTCACATATTCTGTCCTCAGAACTCTGCTCTGCCTTTTGAGGCTTTGACCGCAGCATGACCGAAGTGGCCGCTTATTCCCTGAACTAAAAAATACAAGTTTTTTTTTCAAGCAAAGGATCCCGAGAGTTTCTGAAAAATAAGACTGCAAAGTTGATTGACTGCTTGCTATTCCATTTTCTGGGATGTTCCAGAAATGTGGCCTGAAAAATGTGGGGACTATTTGTGACTGTTCTTAGTGCCTGTAGCATAGGCAGTTGCCACATATTAAGCTACATCTTTTATGGAATTTTGTTAATTAGGTTGGCTAGTCAATCTGCTTTTAGGAGCCAAAAAACTTCTTGAAATGCTGGTGCCTCCAATAAAGCAGGATATGTAAGTGACGAGTGATGAAGTATTTGAATCTCACATTTGATTACAAGTGAGAATGGGGACTGCAAACAATTCTACTTCCCTACAGCTGCAGATGTCCCAGGCATGGACCTTTGTCTCTTCCTCTATGAGAAAGAAGATGGGCAAGAGTCTGAGGGTCCTTTCCAGATGGGTGCTTTTGTCTTTTTGTGCAGGAAATCTTTACCGTGACACCAGCTCTAATGACTGCTGCCTGGAGGGAGGAGTCCAGATGGCTTTATTATCAGTTCCTTAATTTTTTATGACTTAGGAGTTTTGTTACTGTGGCTGGAACTAGAATATTTCTCACTCAGGGGTCCAAGGTGTCATTGCATTAGACTCCTGGAAAGTAAGTAACATCAGCACTAGGGAAGGCTCCTGTGAAGTGCTACCGAAGTATTTCATTACCAAAACAAATTTGAAAGACACAAGACGTTTGCTTTTTTACAACACTGTAAAACTCTGAAGGCTTTTTTTATTGGACTCTAAGATAGTAAGTATATTTGCGTTTGCTTTCATGGACTTGCTTCTGCTTATTGTTGATATGAACTAAAGGAGAAATATATAGTAATGAGTAAAATGCTTGCTGATGATACCACCTAGTCATACATTTACACTTCAATCCTGTTAATTCAAGTGCTGTTATGCTGCTTGGTGCAGTCTGGCTGTATGGTCCCAGCAGCTTGAATGCTTCACCCTCCTTGCTACCCAGGTGCACACGCCCCCACTGTCCAGTACAAAAGAAAACTCATCTCCTCAGTCCCTCTCAGGATGATATTCTTGAGTAAATATTTTATTCAGCAAAGAAACAAATGGGTGGGTAGCTGAGCTTTTACTTTGTTTTCACGTTATGCACGTGTATAAAGGTTAGCTTTGTTAATACATACATATTCTTCTAGCCATCATGTAACTACCTACTAGGTGATTTAAATTTGAGGACATTTTGACCGCTCCTGAGAGAATTTTGCATTGTTCAGGCCTACATGCAAAATCCAGTCTGTGAAGAACAGGATGAGGACTACATGACTGCAAGCAAGGACACAATGTCCTTGTCTCCCTGAAAGAGGAACTATAATCAGCAAAGTAGTTAGTGAAATAAGGAACTTTTATGGAACTTCTCCCAGATTGCTGACTGCAAGATAGGTGTACCTTGTCCACGTCAAGGCGCGTGGACAAAGCTAGTTATCCAATGTCTAGATGGCTTAGGCGTGTGTATCCCCTCTCTTTACCAATCATATTAGTGTGGCATTTTGCTTGCACCTGCTGTTTAGCCAATCATGTAAGTGTGCTGCCTCACATGTATCTGAAAATACAGTATATAAGACAGTGTGTTAGAGCAATAAAGTGGAACATTGACGATACTTCTATAAAGAGTGTCTTTGATTCTGGATGCTCCCCACAACATAAATTTCTTCCCCAGGAGAAAATTTCTTATGCTTTTTGAATCTGTGTTTCACAGGAAGAGACCTGTGGACCTGCTGCCTCGTGGGACTAGAGGAAGCAGAGAGAGGTGAACTGTCTGTTCACTGCCTCCCTTGAAATTAGCAAAGAAATCTCAGGAGATTAACTAGGACCTGCATTTGGGTGGAAAGAATGCAATGGCTTTGGCAGAGTGTCTGTGTATGGGTTAGTTTTGAACACTAGGGGGAAATACATTAGGGAAATAACTCATAGAAATATACAATAGAAAACAGGTACAACTTGTAGTAATACTAGAAACTAATAGAAATAAAATACAGCAATAGAAGTACAATAGATTATCTACTTCTAAAAAAAAGAGAGAAATTTGAATAATAGAGTGCACACAGAGGCCAGAAGGATTCACTAAACAAGAAAGGACTGGTTTGAAAAACAGGCTGTGGAGAGGAAATGTAGGAAATTATGTCAGTGGAGTATCATGTAATGTTCTTTACGTGAAAATCTAGAGGCATGCTGGTTTTGTAAGCCAAAAAAAGTGATGCTAAGCCATTTTGGTGAGAAATAAAATTCTAAGCAATGTTTTTATGAGCTTGAAGTCCTAAGAGACCGGCTCTTGCACAGAACAGCTGAAAAAAAAAATCAAAAGCAGTAGGTTGTTAATATTTTATAGACTTGACTTACAAAAAAAAATGTAATTAGACCTAATGAGTTTCTTGGTTGTCTTAAGGAGAGCTTCAAGTTGCCTGTTCCCCAGCTAGCAAGGGAGGACAAGTGATACAGAATTTAATGCTATGTGAACATGGAAAATAATAGTCTGTGTAAGGTCCAGCTTGATTCTAGATCATGAGGCACTTAGTGCTTAGGAAGGACAGTGGATCACAAGTGTGGAACTAGATGATCTTTAACGTCCCTTCTAAACCATTGTGTGATTCTGTGATTTCCCTGAGGTAGTTCTTCACACTAAGTGTATCACGAGCTCTGCTTCGGGCATACTGCTTTGGTCTTGTTCCGCTCACTCTGGTAGCTCTGCTGAGAAATTGTCAGTCTTCTCTCTTGTTCTGAAAAACCAATGTATTTGTTCACGCCATTACAGTTTGCTCAGGCTAGAATTTTCCTGTTGATGGATTGCATATGAACCAAAACGCTTCTGATCTTACAAATTATAGTTCTGGGATGACTTTACACTTAATAAACAGTGAAATACATTTGTTTAACCAAATGAAATAGGGACCATCATCCCATAATTAGCAGGTTATTATCTTCTTGAGGGTAACTCTGTCAAGTGCAGTTTGTCTGAAGATTCAAAGTCCTATCAGTTCTATAAGACATGAATTTGTTATAGAGCTGGTTTCCCTATGTCATGGCTTGCCACTTGTTCGCCAAAGTGCTATAATTAACGCTCCAGCAAATGCTTGAATGAGAAAACTGTCATTGTCCTGCCAGTCTTTTAAAAACGTAAAATATTTGCTGCCCTTCCAGCATCATCACAGCTTCTAATGAAAGTGTTTATGAACTTTGTAAGCAATCTCTTCTAAGTCATGGGGATCAGGAGAGGTGCCTGGAGACTGGAGGTTAGCAAATGTCACTCCAATCTTCAAAAAGGGTAACAAGGGGGACCCAGGTAACTATAGACCGACCGGTCAGCCTCACCTTCATTCCAGGAAAGGTGATGGAACAATTTGTCCTGGATGCTGTCTCTAGGCACATCAGGGACAAGAGGCTCATTAGGGACAGTCAGCATGGCTTCACCAAGAGGAAGTCATGCTTGACCAACCTGATAGCCTTTGATGAGGACATAACCAGGTGGATAGATGATGGCAGAGCAGTGGATGTGGTCTATCTTGACTTCAGTCAGGCATTTGACACAGTCTCACATAGCATCCTTGTGGCCAAACTAAGGCAATGTGGACTGGATGACTGGGTAATGAGGTGGATCGTGAACTGTCTGCAAGACAGAAGCCAGAGAGTAGTGGTCAATGGGACACAATCTAGTTGGAGGCCTGTATTTACTGGAGTCCCCCAAGGATCAGTGCTGGAACCAGTCCTCTTCAATCTATTTATCAATGACTTGGGTGAGGGATTAGGGTGCACTGTCAGCAAGTTTGCTGATGACACAAAGCTGGGTGGTGTCGCTGACACCCCAGCAGACTGTGCTGCCCTTCAGCGAGACCTGGACAGGCTGGAGAGCTGGGCAGAGAGAAACTTAATGAGTTACATCAAGGGTAAGTGTAGAGTCTTGCATCTGGGCAAGAACAACCCCAGGGACCAGTTTAGGTTGGGGATTGACCTCTTGGACAGCAGTGTAGGAGAAAGGGACCTGTGGAGATCAGAAGGGGAGTGGTTAGCAGATAAAGGGAGGTTTTTCTCCCCCTCTACTCTGCTCTAGTGAGACTGCATCTGGAGCATTGTGTCCAGTTCTGGGCCCCTCAGTTCAAGAAGAACATAGAACTGTTGGAGGGTGTCCAGCATAGAGCAACAAAGATGATTAAGGAAGTAGAACAGCTAGCTCCCTTATGAGGAAAGGCTGAAGGAGCTGGGTGTCTTGAGTTTGGAGAAGAGAAGGGTGAGGGGTGACCTCATTAATGTCTATAAGTCTAGGTATCAGGAGAATGGAGCCAGGCTCTTCTCAAGATCATCTGGTGATAGGACAAGGGGCAGTGGGTGCAAGCTGGAACAGAGGAGGTTCCATACAAATATCAGAAGGAACTTCTTCCCAGTGAGGTTAATGAAGCACTGGAACAGGCTGCCCAGGGAGGTTGTGGAGTCTCCTTTTCTGGAGACATTCAGGACCCGCCTGGATCTGTTCCTGTGCAACTTGGTCTAGGTGATCCTGCTGTGGCAGGGGGATTGGAGTAGATGACCTTTCAAGGTCCTTTCTGATCCCTAATGACTCTATGAATTCAGCCACTTTATTCCTCAGATCTTTCAGACTTCTTGAATAAATAACCTGGAATGACAGATGGGTTACAGTGAACAGAGCAGAGACTGTTGGAAATGCAGGAAGGAAGGAATGCCAAAGGTAAGCTGTAAAAAAACATTGAATTCTGCACAGCAATTTCTGTCCCACTTATCACCGTTGAGACAATGGTTCGGGGATTTACCTTAACAGTGGATGCTACAATTTATCATTTTGCTGCCTGGTGCATGGATTTGCAGTTATTCTCCAGCCTCTGCAGAATGGAAATCTGAATAGGTTGGTTAAGTCCCATCTTTATAGTCACCTGCCCACAGGCTGAAGTTACAGCCAGTTTTAAACCACACAGATAATGTGGTTTATTGTTCCGTGGGCAAACAAAATATAAGGGTTGCTTTTCTTTGAAAATTCTGTTCAAGCACTGCAGCTCTCCATTTGCTGAAAAAGGCAGGATTGTACTGCAGAAGAATCCATCTGTGGGATTGAATAGATCTCAAGAAGTGATAATGTGGCCTGGCTCATTGCATTGTCATTGCCCATACCTCATGTGAAAAGATACTGAACATGAAACATTGAAAGCAGTGGGATGAGCCAGATTCTTATGACACCTGGCATTGCTGGCCAACGCTCATTTAAGTAGAAGATTAAAAAGTAACATATTCCAGAATGTGCTCGGTTTTATTTCTGAAGAGAGACAGAAACAGTGATAAAAATCTGCAAATTATGGAGCCAAAAGCACAAGGCTGAACTGCAGAACCTGATGATACAGGCTGAAAAGTGCAGAAGGTCTGAAAATGAAGTGTACAAATCCACAGCAGAAAGGTTCATGAATGGTTCATAAAATACTGTTGTTTTAAGAAAGCATCTTCAAGTTAAGGCTCTGAATTACTCCTGCCTCACACTAGGCAGGTACATTGGGCTAAACAGAGTTTTGCACCTAGTGTGGTGGTTCTTGTGTTAATACTGGGATGGACAATGGCACAGTTCAAAGGAAAGGCTTAGGTTTTGGGTTCTGCCAGTGCTGGATAAGGTGTAGTATTTCAGCTTTGCATGTATAAAGCATCCTGTGGCTGAACAAGTCCAGAGCCACCTCAATCAGAACAGCGGATTTGTCAAGCCCCTGCTTTCCTTTGCCAGGAGCAGCCCGGACAAGAAAATGGTTGTGGAGGTTTGGGTAACAGGCCACACGTACAGGCAAACTTCAGTGCTCCTTCACCACAACTTAGCAGACAAGAAACATGCCAGAGACAAAGACACTAAAGCATGGGTTCTGCAGGGCTGCCGACTAAGCTCTCTTTGCTGAATAAGGTTTTCGGATCCCAGAGAAGCTGAGCATCTTTTTGTATCAGGACATGAGCAAGGTTTGGAACTGTTATGTCAGTGACAGACTTGTATCTAGTAGCCTCCTTTTCAAGAGGAACGATTGCTTTGGGAGATGGTTTCAACCACTTCTAAGCACTGCATTGCAAATGGGAGTTAGACTTTGATTGCCTAGGGAGGACAAGGTGACTTGGGGTCAATCTGCCCCAAAATCTAATTATAAATGCCAGATGTTCTGTGAAAGGCAGAGCAAAATTTGGCTTATTTTTCAAATCCTGTGTTTCAGAGGGCTAAGTTATGCCTTTCCCTCCTTTGGCTGACTTCCAGGATCTTTGGGCAGAGCATACAGCGTGCTTCCCCTCAGACAAAACAGTTCCACTTCCCCTTTTTCCTAATGTGGCATGGAGAAACCCAGACCCTTCCCTTCCTGCCACAGCTACTCACAGAGCACTCAGGGAGGACAAACTCTCCAAACCTGCCCTCCATCATAACTTGAGTGCTGGTTGAAATAGTTCATCTTTGGTGATCAGCTGGCAGAGGTCTGGTGGCCACACGTGGCTGCGTACGTTGCTTGGGAAATCCAGGTCTCATTTAGAGACTTTAATCTCCATTATTTTGTGCTGTCTGCTAGGGCTAAGCAACTTAGTTCTTTGTGGTTGATTTCCACAGATCACCTTCTAGCAATGCATCTTGAAAGAATGCTGCATCCTACAGTTATCTTTTTGGGGGTTTTTTTGGGCTCTAGCAAGGTTTTTCCTGGAGGATGTCCCACCTCAGAAAGGCTGATGTCTGTCATAGCAGCATCCTTTGAATTTCTGGACATCTCAGTGCCAGAAGTTTCTCTGACAGTGACCTCCTGAAAGCCATTGCTTCTGGCTGGCACATATTGAAAATGGTAGCGGATTATCCTTATCAAGTCTTTTAATCAGTAGGATGTCCCTTCAGATACTGAGGCTTTCTCTGTGTTTATAATACTTTCCTTCAAACCAGGTCTTAAGATGACCGTCTTGTTTCCCTAGACATCACACTGTCAACACTAAGATCCTGGGTGCTGCAGATCCCAGGAAAGCTCTTGATCTACAGGGACAAACCTTTTGGACACACTCCAGCAGTAACTTTGTTATCAGTGGTTTACAAGACTTGGTGGTCTGCATCCCGCCTTCCCTACCTCGTGGTTTGTTGTCCCTATGCTTTGCTACACCATGGTTTTCTGGCTTTGTGGGTTGAAAGGAATGCACATGTAGGTTACATATCTGAGAACAAATGTTCTTGAACATCTTTATGGAAACAGCAGCCTCAGCACAGCTCTGGCAAATACAGTAGGGGAGCTCTGCACCTACTATAGTTAACTCATGGAGCAGTACTTCCACCACCTCTTGGTCTGGAGAGCACATGGGCCCATAATGAATGTACATGTAAATTATCATTGAGACAACTCCAGTAATACAGAAGTTATACCTTCCACAGCATCTGCATTGTCCTCTGATACGCTGCAATTCCTGCTACTGCTTGTCACAGCAAAGAGGCAGAACAATGAAGGAAGTAGTTGTGTGAAAATGCAGCCTTGAGCTAGCGCAGTGTCATGATCGTCCAAACCCTGCACGCAGGGACTTGCTACTTTAGAGCTGGACCTGCAACCAGGGAAGCTTCTTAGTGTTGTCATAATTTCCACTTGTGCGTGGCAGAAAGTCCTGCCACGTCCCTTTATCATTGCCCCTATAAGCAGAGCCATGCCATTTCTTCTGGCTTGAGAAGAATACAGAGCCCAGGCTGGGCTGAAATACTTACTCCAGATGACTATCAAATTGGTTCCCATCAGTATGAATCACGGAGACTACTGGGGCTATGCTGTACTAGCTGCTTCTGGCTAAATGGATCACTTTAGTGCCTGTCAGAGCTGTTCCTCAAGAGAACAGCACATATGCACAGAAACTGAGAATCACAGAATAGTTCTGGTGCCTCTAGAGATCAGCTGGTGCAGCTGCTTCCTCAAGCAGGGCCACTTAGTACCAGTTTGGTTTTTACTGTCTCCAAGAATGGAGAATTTGCCACCTCTCTAGGCAACCAGTGGCAGTGTTTCACTATCCTCACAGCAAAAAAGGATAGGACTTCCATGCGCTTCACTGTGTACCACTACCTCTTGTCCTGTCCTTGGTCACCACTGAGAAAAGTGCTCCGTCACATAGATGCACGTCAACAAGACCACCCCAGGTCCTCTCTCTCTGAAATTGCCTAACAGAAGTTCACATCCATTTATTTTTGCTTATTTGAGAGGTTCTCTAAGCCGGCAAGGTGACTCCAGTCACGTTCCCTCAGAGCCTGTATACAGATTTGTAAGAACTGTCTCAGTGCCAGGCATTTGCTGCATGGCAAGGCGCTGCTGGGAGTCATTAGCACCAAGGGGAAAATGTCAAGAGAGATCCAAATGTAACGGTTATACAAAATGCTGCCGCTTTTTAAAGTTCCTGTCAACAGCAGCACAAAACCTCTGTGAGTCCCCAGCCCACAGGGTTCATCCCATCTACACAGCTGTGAAAACAAATCCCCTGCCCAGAGCCCCACTTCTCTTCCCTTTGGCTGTTTCTGGCAGTGCGGGGAGCTGGAGAGCCACTTGAGCTTGGTGCCCTGATGTCTCACATGTGGCACCTTTCCTCGGGCTGGGTTATGTACGGCTCACACTGCTGTAGGAAGCTGTTTGGGCTGTCTGCATCAGTTACCTCATATCTCCTATTACCTCACTTTTCTGGTTTTGCCTCCAGCCACCCTGTCACTGTGCCTGGCTCTCCAGATCTGCACAACAATCTGCCAGTACTGGCCGTGAGTTATGTGACACATTCCTCCTGCTGCCTTGATCCTGCTGGAAATTATTAGGACAGCTACCACTGTGGAGCTGCAGGTTTTAAATCTTTTGCTTCTGAAGAGGAGTGTTTTCAATTAACACTTTGCCCCCTTTCAGGGCTCATTACCAGTATCTTGCATCTGTCCTAGGAGCTGCTTGGTTGGGGGAGGTGTAACACCAGAGGTGCTGAGGAAGGGATTGGTGATTTCATTCAACTCCCCACTTGCTCTGCCACTTCCCTGACTCTCCAGCATGCAAGTGTCCTCTTCCTGCCAACACTCAGATGATTTGCTTGTAAAAGAGCACACTTCATTGTGTTAGCTATTTGCAGGTCAGATTTGCAGGTCATCTCCATGCCAGGCCTCTCTGCTGATGCAAAGAATGGAAAAAAAGTGTTTGCCCTTTTCAAAGGATTCAAAAACATCCCAGGGATTGGTGCAGGCAGCTGTCTCCCTTAGTGGTCACTTGAAGATTCTTCCATGGAGAGAAAACAATGAATTTCTTACCACTGTCTACAACTATGGGAAAGGAGGTTGTAGAGAAGTGTGTGTTGGTCTCTTCTCAGAAGTAATGAGTGATAGGACAAGAGGAAATGGCCTGAAGTTGAGCCAGGGAAAGTTTATGTTAGACATTAGAAGAAACTTCTTTATTGAAAGGGTCAGCGGGCATCAGAACAAGCTGTCCAGGAAGGCAGCTGAATTGCCATCCCTGGATGCATTTAAAGTTGTGTAGATATGCACAGCGGGCTTGCTGTGGTTAGGTTAACAGTTGGACTCAATGATCCTGAAACTCTTTTCCAACCTAAACAATTCTGTGATTCAGCTATGCCCCAATAGGAGTGAAGAATCAGTTTATATCTGCAAAGCACTTCAGGAGGGAACAATTAGCTCACTGGCAGCTCCACTAGTAAGTGCAGAGCACACCATAACCAGTAAGTGAGCTCTGAATTACTGCCCTCTTGCAAGCAGCTGGTTGCTGGTGTTGGCTTCCCATGGCTCTGTGTCAACCTTCAGAGAAATTACTGACTGCTGGGTATAGGTGCTGGGGCAAGGGAAAAGTTTTCCACAGGAATAACTTGGTGAAGTGATGCAACATTTTTTAATCAGCTCTCAAGGATCTGACCGGTGGGTGATACAGTTTGATAAAGTTTACAGCTTCGAGCAGACAGCTGTAAACTTTAAACTGGTAAGGTATGAATACTGTTTGCTGTAATGTCCCTGACATTCCTAAAAGTGTTATTTTCTCAATTAAGACTTCCTGAATAGTGTAAAAGCAGTTCATTGGAGATTGCCTGTAACTCATGATGCATTCTCCTCTCCCATCTGCAAATAAAAAACCACAGCCCAAATTTCAGTTTTCTGTGGTGTGCCAGAACTAGACGCAGTGCTCTATATGTGACCTCATTAGGGCAGAGTAAAGTAGGAGGGGAACCTCCCTTGATCTGCTGTTATGCTCTTTCTGATGCTCCCCAAGATACCATTGGCCTTCTCAACCACAACAACGTATTACTGGCTCATCTTTTGAAGGTATGTAGAGTCCTCATACACCCAGAGGAACAGTATGTAGACCCCAGGTCTGCCTCTCTGTTGGCAGACTCTGAGGGTGTGCTGAGACAAACATACAATGGCCACATGCCAATGACAAGTCTGCTATAGCCCATCTATGAAAAGTTTAGCTAAGTTTGGCTTGCTGTGGATATAAAGCAGCTCCTGGTGGCAAAGGGTCCGTTATATCCCCTGTTACATCCCCTGTGAGACCAAAATTAAGAAAATAAACATGGTGCTCCTTAGTGGATCTTGGGCTTTTACATCCTGAGCACTGCCAATGATGTTGCAAGACCATCTTAACTCTGTCCTTCTAGAATTTATTTTTGAGTGCACTGTTTGGAGGGCATAATCTCATGAGTAACTACTGCACAAATAGAAACCACCTGTATCAGACAAATACAAACCATGATTGAGTTGATCAAGGCTTCTTCTTCAGGGTACAATTAATTATTCATGAAGTGCACATCCAAATGCTGCATCAGAGCTCTCTTCCTGATGAAATTATCAAGGAGGAGACAACCTCCTAAAACACATCTGTGAATTTCTAATTATATTTAGTGCAGGTTCTAAGCTGGTGTAAAACATCCTTGTGTAACGCAGCCCACTGGTACTTGCTATGTTCTCACAGGCATGTAGAGCCCCTGACAAAACCACATGATAATGCCTCTATTATCCAACACAGAAACCAGTGGGTTCATGTTGCTGACTTCTGTAGAAGCTCAGTTAGGGTAAAGCCTAACAGTAAATCACTCAATAGAACATGCTATTGCATAGAAAGTGATGGCAGTTTGTTTTCCTTAACAGCAGGAATTGTAAGCAATAAGCTATTGAGTAAGTCATTTTATCATCTTTGCTGAGGAAGAGGCTCAGAAAATCGTCTTTGAGTATGAGAAATAAACGGAAGTTTTACTTAAGGGCAGAAGAACCTAAGAATTTTTTATTTCTCCCATTATTTGTCAGGGGATGTAGAACAGCCCTGTCAGACAGGGCCAGGGAAATGCTCTGGGAAAACAGGAGAAGGCATTAACCTGGTGTGGTTTCTTCAAGCATGCTGCAAAGCTCAAGGCATTTCATCAGTCCTGCAGGGATAACTGCACATCTGTCAGTATCTCCTAAAACTTTACATTTTCATATCACTTGGCTCTCAGAGCCGGTATCACCTAACAAATCCCACGGCAGAGAAGACATTTGAAAACTGTTTTTCATGAATTCTTAAATTTGACTTCCCTGCTCTCCATTTCTTTCTTTCTCAGTTCAGAGTAGAAGTAGATCAGCAGGACAACAAGGTTAGGACATGTATTGGTGGAAGTGGGCAGCATGGGAAAGGAAAAATAAGTGTTATGTGTTTTTGCAAACCCCTCATGACCTCAGGCAAATTAAAATATTCCTGGTGATACATGGCAACTTCTCATGTCAACCAGGACCACTGTTTCATGGCCACTAAAGAAAGTTTGTGGGTTGCAGCATGTTTGAAAGTAAAGCCACAGACAGCTACCAAAAAAACCCTTAAGTGAAATGTGGGTCTCCATGTTATTCTACCTTACTTTTCTGTCCAGCGGAATAATCTATTGCTTTGGAAAATTATACATTTAGTTAAAGCAGACTGTATTTCTGCTCATATATTACACATGACAAATGAGTCCTCAGCATTTGTTTGGTACGCATGTATGTTTGTGTACATCTACATGAACAGGGTAATTGCACAGCTCCAGTGAAAAAAGCTGTGGAACAAGGCTTGCTTTAATGAAACCCACAGAGGGGCACTTTGTATCAAAGATTCATTTTGTCTGACAAATATATTTTAAATACTGCTCCTTACATCAGCTCTGACAGCTCTTTGCTAATAAATTTGAGATTTGGGAATTGAGACAAACAGATTGCATGTAAATCAAAACATCTACGATATAAACAGTGTCAGACACTGAGGCATGAAACTTGATTTATTGAAACCCATTAGTGGCAATTCTAGTCATATTGGGCCAAGGTAAATTGTTTTGTCTTCAAACTAAAGAGGGCGATGGAAGGAAGCTGCAGCATCAGGGTGGAAGGCAGAGATGCCAGACAGTTACCTCACATGAACATAAGACTGTTTGCCATGGAGACCACTGCAACTGCCTCATGGCTGATGGCAAACTAAAAGCAAGACTCAGAGTCTGGCTTTGCTTTGAGGTGGTAATGGGTAGGGCTCCACCACAAATATGACATTCTCTAACCAATCCACAGGGCTTGTGTTTGGGAAGAGGTACTGTCTCACGTAAGGAAGTTTGTTTCTCAGAGGTTGTGCAAACTAAGCTTCTGCCCAAATGGAAATTTCTGTGAATGTTGTATTGGAATCATTGCCTTCCACTCTTAGCGAGATAACGGCAATGAGAACAGAATCAGAACCCCTTGAAGAAGCCTCTCACAAACTCCTCAGTGCCTGAGTACATCTGCAAGCTAGCTTCTGTTAAACCTTTTGGAGTTATTTT
The DNA here is from genome assembly GCA_013397515.1 of Upupa epops. NCBI lineage: Eukaryota > Metazoa > Chordata > Aves > Bucerotiformes > Upupidae > Upupa > Upupa epops. Next base: position 234,648 of record VZRI01012085.1, on the reverse strand, counting down.
GAAACAACTCTAACAAGTAAAAGAGAGCAAAACACAACTGGGTGGATTTGGAGTTGGTTGTCTCTCTGAACGCAGTTCAAGCTCAGGTCTGAGTGAAGCAGTCCCTCTTACGTAGACAGGGACAGTCTTTTGTAGATCTCAAAACAGTTCCTGATCTTTTCAATAAATCTGAACAAAAGCAAGAGATTTTTGTTGATACTCTGCTGCCAGAAAGATGTTCCCACCTTATTTAAAAGTCCAAGATGGTAAGTCTGCAAAGATTAAAAACTAAACTTCTGATTATACCTGAAAGGGTCCTGTAAGAAGTCTGGGAACTCACCAGAGCAGGGATTGATAGGATGAGAGGTAATGGTTTTAAGCTGGAAAAGGGTAGATTGAGGCGGGATGTTAGGGAAGAGTTCTTTAATAGGAGGGTGGTAGATAACTGGAACAGGTAGAGAAGTGGTGTCTCCATCCCTGGCGACAGCCAAGGTCAGGTGCGATGGGGCTCTGAGCAATCTGTTCTAGTCAGAGATGTTGCTGGTGATGTTTATGATTTGTGGCTCTGTTATTCTTTGCACACAGTTGTTATGCAACAGCTGCTTTTAAGTAATGCATGTTTGCTTGCATGTTTCATGAGGTTCTTTTGAAGATGTGGATCTCTCTTAAGGCAGTTATTAAAAGTATGTAGAATAGAATTCGACTCTGTATCCCTCTAAGAAAAATCAAAGGAAAAAGCCTAAAACCAGTGTTTGCTTGCATGAGGTGAACTGAGGACAGCAGAGGAAAACTGTATGAAATTGTATGAAAAAATGCAGAAATTGTATGTCAGAGCAATAATGAACACTGTCCTCAGCTCATTTATGTCCCCACTTTTATGGGATCAGCGCCATTAGCACGCATGGTCCATGCAGAGACCATGGGCCAGCACGGCACTCAAATCCAGGACAAGTAGGATATACACCAGGGTGGTGGTGGTTAGTATGAGAGTCACATACAAAGGTCTCATTTAAGAAGAGGAAGATCACTACCACATGGTTTTGTTGCAAAAAGGGCACTATCTCAATTTCACTTAGCATTGGTTTTGGCATCCAGCTGCAGTACCCCTCTGCCCATATTCCCCATAGCACTTTTCATGAAGAGCAGTAAAATATGTGGAGTAAAACTACTTGCAAGGGTTTGACTAGAGTTCATGTCCAAGTACTAAACTAGTGCGCAGCTGTAGTATCACCCAAAATACTCTCACTAAGGGCTATAAATTAATCCAAGCAACTTCTACATGCAGGAAACAAAATAGGTGTAAGCTTAACACTGTCCATTGCCTGCAGCAAGCTGTGTTACAGCTCTTTACTTCTGGTGTGCTCAAAAGGCACAGGGTGAGTGGGGGGAAAAGAATCACAGAATCATAGAATGTATTGGGCTGGAAGGGACCTCTAAAGGTCATTCTAGTCCACCCTTCCTTCAACAAGCAGGGACATCTCTAACTAGAACAGATTGTTCAAAGCCCCATCCAGCCTGACCTTAAACGGCTCCAGGGATGGGGCCTCCACCACCTTTCTAGGCTGCCTGTTCCAGTGATCCACCACCCTCACAGTAAAGAATTTTTTCCTGACATGCAGCTTAAATCTACTCTTTTCTACAGGAAAACCATTACCCCTCAGCCTATCATTTCATGCCATTGTGAACAGGGAAAAACCTATTAGATCAAAACCTTCCCTTTCATAACCAAGCAGTAAATGTAGGAAATTAGTTTTCTGAATCACGTTAAAACATTTTTCATGGAAGCCAGGGCCTTCTTAACATGTAAATCCTCAATAATTTGTTTTTCTCGTTTAGAGAAGTCTAAAATTGGCTACTGATTGATTCTCATCCATGCTGGTTAAAAAAAATTCCACAGACTACTCACACTTGACGTGATTTGAATAAGTGTGCTATCACTGGCATGATTGCTAATTGCCCTTCTACTCAGTGATTCAAATTAGGATTGTATGACTTGATCAAAGTGGGTGCATTGTATCAGGTAAAATATGTTTATTTGCCTAAACCTGTGGTCTTACTCACATACAGATAACAGTGTGCAGCAGGGAGTTGTTTGACCTTGGACACGGTGAGTCTGACCATGCTGCTGCTTCAGAGATTAATGTAAGAGCTGATGGCACAGATACAGTCAGTGTCCAATGAAGGGAAACCTGCTTATTGTAGGATGGAAGATGATGGAAATGGGGCAGAGGAAGGAACCCAGGAGCCAAGGCACTGTAACTCTGGTGTCCTGGGGGAAGTTGAAGCCCCTCATAAAACCCAGCATCTCTGTTTCCAATGTGACATGTATACTTGGTGGGAGAGCCCATCTGTGGGAGACAATGTTTAATTCATTTTAATCCCTTCCCTTTCTGCTCACAGCAGAGCTCTTTTAACAAGTGTGAATCCTATACAGCTTTAGCAATAGCAATACAGTCTCACAAGAACTTTATCCATAGATAAACAAAATCATGAGTCAGTGCTTGAAAGCAAGAATTTAAACACAATAAAGACTCTGGAAAGCAGGAGACCTATTTCCTTCTAGAGGGAGCAGGCCTATAATTGTGCCAACTGAAATGGTCCTATGATAAAGCAGTAACAAGCAGGAGCTGCACATGCTTAGCCTCTTTGAAGACCTTTAACAAAATGATATCAAAATACTCCTATAAGTCTGCATAATTGATTCTTCACTGGGTTTTATTTCAGTTTGTTTTATTTAATCTGCTATAAATGAGAACTTGTCCTGGGGTTCTTCAACTATGGTTCAAATAAAAAATGTTTCATATGAAGCAAGATCGAAATCAGCTCACTTTCCCAGAATTGCTTGGCTAAGTACTATCAAAAGAATTAAGAGTCATCACTAATTAGGTAAAGGACTTGTGTCACTCATATTCTTTTTAAGCAGTCTCGGTTAAAACACTTCCAGCAGCTATGCAATAATGGCACAGTATCAGGTAAAAGAGACCCAAGAGTGCTAAAAGGTATCCTACAGATGCACATCTTATGGACCATTAGTTAAATCCTCTTCTGGACAACTTTCTGTCACTGCATTTGACTCTGTTTTGCTGAAGCAGCTGCAAAGAATTATTTGACTTTAGAAAAGAATGTATGGGAAATCAGCTAAAATTGTTTGATTATATTCACCAACTATTTCTGGCTTTACATAAACAAGCAGTCACATATAACCTCTCAAAACATCTGGAGTAAACTGCGTGAAAGTTATTCTAGCAGTGGAAACCAACTGAATTTAACACAACCATAAACCAAGAGAAAAGCCTCTGATAATCCTATTATAGGACTACAGCTAAATTTTATGATCCATTCAAAGTATGTTTGAGTTACCCTCAACCTGAGCCTGTTTTGTGACCTGTGCACTCCTTGAGTAGAATTATGCCACTTCCACACACAGTGGCACATGCCAGTGTCAGACTGTGCATGCTCTTCCCAATCGCGCCCCCCCCCCCC
>VZRI01012085.1:203252-230724 GCA_013397515.1 Upupa epops | reverse complement strand
ACCACCTCTGGGAACAGGGCGAGGTCACTCGAGTCATGTATCCAGGAATTGTCAGGTTGTATAGGAGGAAAATTAGGGAGGCTAAAGCCCAACTCGAACCCAGGCTGGGCATTACTTTTAAGGATAATATGAAGAGCTTTTACAAATATATCAATGAAAAAAGAGAGGTAGTAATAACCTCCACTCCTTACTGGACATGGAGGGAAATTTAGCAACCAGAGATGAGGATAAGGCAGAGGTACTTAATGCCTCCTTTGCCTCTGTCTTCAACAACAGGGTAGACTGTCTTCAGGGTGACTACTTATCTAAACTGGTAGACAGGGATAGGGTACAGTGTAGCTCCCCTGTTATCCAAGAGGTTCTAGTTAGAGACCTGTTGATCTGTTTGGATCCCTGCAGGTCCATGGGACCGGATGGGATTCACCCCAGAGTGATGAGAGAGCTGGTGGATGAGCTTGCTAAACTGCTCTCCAATTTCTGTGGAGCATCTGATTGGGGAAGCACCTGCTCCCGGCTAGAGGGAACAGTGTCTTTTCTTGGAGCCGTGTGCAACTTCCTACAGAATAGGAGGATTCAAAGACCAGAAGATGATCTGAGAGCAGGTTGCAGCATGTGCTGAGGATCAAATAAATACAGACAACCCAGGGAAAAATACTTGCTTAGGGACCAGAGGCAGTCAGGTAGAGTATGTTGCCTTTCAGACACTGAGCGAGCTCAAAAGAAGAATTTGCCCTTGAGCATACCTTCAAGGATGGGTAATGGATGTGTACATGTACACACAAAGTATACACATACACACAAGCATACCAAAAATAAACCAAATATTCTTATTTCAGTCTAACTGGCATAGCTACTGACTTCCATTTGAAAAGCTTCAATTTTTAATTTAAATGATACTTGCCTTTTTAGAGTTTTAAACCTTTCAGTCTTTATTATATGAAGTGGTCTAGACAACCAAGAATTTCACATATAAGATGAGGCACAAATGGATCACTAACTCCCAGTACTGCTGTGGACTTCACTATCAAGGACTGAAAAGGAAACTGTTTTTTTGTGGGACTAGATAATTTTCTTTCCAGAGACCAGCTGGTACAACCAGAAGACTAAGAAGGTTTTGAGGACATAACCAGATGGACAGATGATGGCAGAGCAGTGGATGTGGTCTATCTTGACTTCAGTAAAGCATTTGATACAGTCTCCCACAGCATCTTCACTGCTATACTGAGGAAGTATGCTCTGGATGATCAGGTAATGAGTTAGATTGTGAACTGGCTGCAGGATAGAAGCCAGAGAGTAGTGGTCAATGGGACAGAGTCTAGTTGGAGGCCTGGATCTAGTGGAGTCCCCCACGGATCAGTACTGGGATCAGTGCTATTCAATATATACATCAACAATCTGGATGCAGGATTAGATGTAAGCAAGTTTGCTGAAGACACAAAGCTGGGACGAGTGGCTAACACCCTAGAGGGCTGTGCTGCCATTCATCAGTACCTAGACAGGCTGGACAGTTGGGCAGGAGGAATTCATTGGAATATAACAAGGGCAGTGTAGAGTATGGCATCTGGGCAAGAACCCCAGGTACCAGTATATGTTGGGGAATGACCTCCTAACGTAGGAGAAGGGGACCTGGGGGTCCTGGTGGACAGCAGGATGCCAGCAATGTGCCCTTGAGGACAATAAGGCCAATGGCATCATGGGGTGGATTAGCAGTGGTAGCCCTGGTGAAACCACATCTGGAATATTGTGTCCAGTTCTAGACCCCTCAGTTCCAGAAGGACACAGAACTACTTGAGAGAGTTCAGCACAGAGCCACAAAGATGATGAAGGGAGCAGGCATCTCCTTTATGAGGAAAGGCACAGGGAGCTGGGTCTCTAGCTTGGAAAAAAAGGAGATTGAGGGGTGACCTCATTAATGTTTATAAATATGGAAAGAACGGGTGAGTGTCAGGAGGATGATGTCAGGCTCTTCTCAGTGTCTTCCAATGTCAGGACAAGGGGCAATGGGGGTAAGCTGGAATGTAAGAGGTTCCACATAAAGATGAGAAGAAACATCTCCATGATGAGGGTGACAGAGCATTGAAACAGGCTGCCCAGAGGGATTGTAGAGTCACCTTCTCTGGAGATGCTTAAAATTTGCCTGGACATGCCCCTGTGCGACATGATCTAGGTGATCCTGCTGTGGCAGGGGGATTGGAGTAGATGATCTTTCAAGTTCCCTTCCAGTCCCTAACATTCTGTGATTCTGTGAACAGAAGTCCTGGTTTAGGCTCTGAAGCAGCTCTTCTTCCTTTCACTTCATGGATGCAGGAACTAGTGTACCTGAAAGCTCACATAGTTTTTGCCGTTCTACGTGCTGGGCTGATACAAATGTAATATTAACTTTACCCCACTCAAATAAGCAGAGCTTTACTCTGTGTAAAATCATATATAAGATACAAACATGGGCTTGTATCTGAATGCAGTCACGTGGCCTTTTTACACAGTAGCCCAAGTCATACAGATGGGATGCTGTTGCTTCAGTCAATCCTATCTAACATAATCAGGTGATGCATGTCTTGGGGGAGAGCTGGCCTGGCTAAGCACTTTTTGCAGATCAAGTTTTCATCAGCTAACTGAGACCAGAAAACTGTTGAATACCTTGCTGAAATGTCTGTGATTCAATTAAAGCTGTGTCACAGACTACTGAAAGGGGTTCTTTTCCTTCCAAGTGCTCAATTGCCCCTCTTTGAGATCATTTTGTGGTTCCTGAGGAAAGATGCAGAACAGCTGTTAACAGAAATTAAATGCTGTATGAGCTGAACATTTGCTTCAATACCTATAAAGGGAAGGAAGGCAAAGGAATGGAGGGGAGGGAAAACCAGAGAAAAGTACACTCTGTGTCCTACAAGTCCAACTGGGACTGGAACTGGATGAAGTGTTCCAGATACATTCTACTGAGTCCTACTAAACAGTCATGACTGCAATGGACAAGTTGAACTCAGCAAATTCCAGATGTTACTACTTTGTTGTTTTTCAGGTAACCGCAACCAACAGTTCCTATGCCAGGCAAAATGGCATCCAAATATCTCAGAACATCAGAGCGGTGGGGTTGGAATGGATATCTGGAGATCATTCAGTCCAACCCTCCTGCTAGAGCAGGATCCTCTAGAGAAGGTCACACAAACACATCCAGGCAGATTTGGAATCTGTCCAGAGCAGGAGACTTCACAATGTCTCTGGGCAGCTTCTGAGCAGCTTCCCAGGGATCTTCATTATGTCTATAAATATATGAGGGGTGGGTGTCACGAAGAAGGGGCCAGTCTCTTTTCAGAGGTGCCCAGTAATAACACCCTCTACTGGGCACTGGTGAGGCCTCATCTTGAGTACTGGAGGCAGTTCTGGGCCACTCACATCAAGAAACAGATTGAGGTACTGGAGTGGGTCCATAGGAGAGCAATGAGGCTGGTGAAGGGACTGGAAGAACTCTTATGATGTGAGGCTGAGGGAGCTGGGGTTGTTTAACCTGGAGGAAACTCAGAGGGGACATTATCACTCTCTGTAACTACCTGAAGGGAAGTTGTAGTCAGATGAGCATTAGGCTCTTCTTCCAGGCAACTAGTGATAGGATGAGAGGCCAGGGCCTGAAGCTGCACTGGGGAAGTTTACTTTGGATGTTAAGAAGCACTTCCTTACAGAAGGAGTGATTAGACACTGGTATGGACTGCCCAGGGAGGTGGTGGAGTCCCCATCCCTGGAGGCATTTAGGAAAAGACTGGACATGGCACTGATTGTGGTGATGCTAGGTCATAACCTGGGCTTGATGATCTTAGAGGTCTTTTCCAGCCTCAATAATTCTGTGATTGTGTGAAGGTTTATTTACAACTCATAGGTTATTCTCCTAAGTAGACGCTGGCATGCCTTGTATGCCTGAACAGAGAATTGTGTCCCATCTTGCTGCTGTATGATGTAGTGAAAGCACACAGCTGTAATGTGCAGGTGTTTCTGCAAGTATGGATTTTTCCCCCATGGCAAAAGGCAGTAGCAGACACACACTAATCCTTCAGTGTTCTTCCAGAGCAGATATTTTTCTAGCTGTTATTTGCCAGAGCTGTTCTTTATCAAAGGAACATGCAAAACAAACAAAAAAACCCCCTAAAAAAACCCCAATCACTAAAACTGTTAACTGTCATTGTGTTCAGATTTTAGCACGAGTTTTATTTTCATCTGTGCAAAATGTCTAGATGACATTCTGCAGCAGGCTACTATATAAATAATCAAACTACTCAGAGAATCTTGCAAATGAAAGTGGAAATTATTTAACATGTTTTAATTTTAAATAAGATCAGCTACCCATTTTTGGTACCCTCTTGGCTCTAATTTAAAACACTTTTTTTTCTTCTGTCTCTCTTTCTTCATAAACTATTTTTCCTCCAGGAGATACTGTGTTAAAAATTACATTGATAAAATCAATTAAAAAAATAGTAATTACACCTGCCAACTTTATTGATGCAACTTCCTACAGCATTCACAGTAGAGTTATAGAGGAAGAAAAAACGATTCTATGGTATAAATACAGGATTATTATCAGAAGATATCAGTTCTTTTGGTGCTTTTATAGTTTTCACTACATTTCAAAAATGCAGAAAATACGTGCTTGCCAATGTCACAAGCTTGAGTTCTAAATTTCTTTGCTTAAAACCTTAAATAGCAGGCACTTTATCCCAATAAAATACTGCTTCCCATCTGTTTTTGCTAGTTGCAGTCCGATGGTACCCCTCTTTGGTTTACTAAGTCATGACACGCAGCGAGATGCTAGCTGGTGTTAGCACCCATGCTCCCACAGCTCCACAGTGCTTCAAGTAGCTCTGGTCACCTGGAGGCTGTTTTCTCCAGCACAGAAAATATCAAAACACTGTTTCAGCCAGTTGAAGCTGCTGTTTCAGCGTGCTTAAAAAAGAGACCACTTGCTGAAGAAAGCTGCACCTTTGTCTGGCTTAGAAGCAGCTCGGAGCTTGCAGGAAGCGTTGTGATCGTCGCTGCCTTGACGCCCTCAGGATGAGGCTGGTCTGAGCTGCCAGGCAACGGATGGATGATTCCTTGTCTTTCTCTAGATGCTTAAGGGCTGTGACAAAAAGAAACAGAACCAAGATGAACTGCCGTATGTGCAGAGACCCCTAGAGACCCCTCCTCGACCCTGCCAGCCCTACCCGCCTCTTCCTGGCCAGGTCAGTGCTGCCGCACAGGAAATGTCCCCAATGCCCATGCGATGCTGCCCCGACCCGGAAATGTTTCCCTGGAGTAAAGCAAGGCACAGCAGCCCCCTACCAGCTCCAGCCTCTGCCCCACCAGCCGCAGCAAGCACAGCCCCGCTATAGCTCACCCGTAGCGATGTCAGCCAGCGTCTGTCTACCCCGGTCCCGCAGGTGCCGCGCAGCAGGCCCCACCACAGCCACCGCTTCCCAGCCCGCTGGCTCGGCTCACGCCCCCCTGCTCCTCAGCAGGATCCTAGCTGGGGAGCTCAGCAAGGTGGCTGCCGAGCCCAGCTGTGGGTGGAAGGATCGGAGAGGGAGCCCAACACCCGGCTTAGGCCAAATTGTCAGAATTCTGGTAGTCACAGGACTGCTACTGGCTAGGGCAGGCCAGTAAGCAATTGTGGCAGGGCCTGGTGCCAGGGAGCCAAGAGTAGGAGAGCGGGGGCTGTGGCTCACCAATGAACCCCACGGTGTCATATCGCAAGGTGGGCTGAGTGCCCTTCAGGAAGTCTTCATCTCTGCTGCTGTCCTGTACCAGCTGGAGAGAGAGCACAAGAGTATGGACATGTCACAGAGACTCCTCAGCTGGCCAGAACCGCTCCAGGCTTTGGGGTCTGTGCTGGGAGGAGGGGGGCAGGGGCAGGTGAGGTACACCTCCAGAGCCCAGAGCCATGGGGCAGCCCTCACCTGACCTGGAGCCTGAGGCTTGGGGGTTGTCCTCACCATGCAGTCTCCAACTGTCCAGATCTCCTGTGTCTACACCAGATGTTGCAGCTCTCTCCACTTGAGTTGCACTGCAGCCAGGAGGGCTTCTCTGGAGACCCATGGCACTACAGTATGGAGAAGAAAACTTGGCATCCCTGTCCTCTTCCCTTTGTTCTTGCTGCCCTTTAGAAGCTGGGATATGCCATGACCCAAACATCTGGGGGTCTCTTGGCCTCTGACACCTGCAAGGACAGCTGAGAAGCCTGTAGGGATGTGCACATTCAGGCTTCTGTGACCACATGATACTGTGAACACTGCTAGACCATAGAAGGCAGGTGCTTGCAATGTCCATGGCAGCTTCTGTGCCTCTGCTCATGCTGGCTCTGCACAGACCTTTCCTAAAGGCTGTGCTGGAGCAGGGCTGAAGGGAGGGGGTGTATCTGGGAGGGGACCCCAGCTCCTCTTCCCCCTCTGCAACAAGAGGAAACGCTGGAGGACAGAGAATACAGTGGTGAGAGTGGCAAAGGATCTGAGGGGAGCTCTGCCCTGTCATCAGTGGCTCAAGCAATTGGATACCAAGGTAACCCACACTCCCAGAGTCTGACTAGCAGCAGCTCTTGGCCCCAGAGCTTAGGGCATCGGCACACCCTTCCCTGTCAAGCTGGTCAACTTTGGAATCTCTACCTTGGCCACGCTGTCTGTCTCATCCCACATACGAAGAAAGAGCAGGAGCTCCCCACATTTCTGAAGAGGCTGATGGAATGCTCTCTTACCTGACTGGACTCCTGGTAAGGGCAAGGAAAGAAGAAGGAGAACAGAAGAAGGAGGAGAAAGGCACATGAGAAAGAGCCATTCTCAGCTTTCTGTGACTGTTAGCCCAAGGACATGAGGAGCCCAGAAGCTGTGTCACAAGAGTCCAGGGGAGTAAGGAGGGCAGAAGGCCTTGCCACAGGGCTGTCTGAAAGGCAGCTATCTTTGCCCAGTGCTCCTCTGCAGTGGTCAGGCTCTCACACCAGACTTAAGTCATCAAAGTGGGGCTAGAGCTTCTCCACCAACTGCAATGGGATAGTGCCGGCCTCCTTCCTCTGCAGATGACCCATCACATTTCTGCAGAGCCCCAAGGCCTTCATCTTGATGTCTTCACTGCTACCCCTGAGCATCTCAATGATGAATGGCAGGAGGATGTGCATTTCCTTTGCCTGTATGAAAGACAGTTTCCATTTTTGTGTGATGATCAAAGAGCATACTGGCAAACTGCTGTGGCAACTCAGTAGTAGCCTCCTGTCCCTGGATGATGCACTGCTCACCATGTCAGGTCTCTCTGACATTGTGATGAAGCCTTCAAGAAACAGGGAGACCATTGCCAGGCTCAGCTGTTCTGGAGAGCTCTCAGCATGAGACTCATTTCTCAAATCCTTTGAGTGAGACTCAGTGGAGATCACAATGTGAGATACTGGCTGAGCCTGCACAGGCTTACTGAAGACAAGGCTGTTTTGGTAACTCACTGAGCTGGAAGGGATGTCGGTGGCCACTGTGGCTGAGGTGTCCAGGCCATTTGATGTCTTGTCCAGGAATGTGCTGAGAAGCTCCTGCAGGCCTTTCTCCCATGTCTGGGGAAGCATCACCTCCCAAAGGGCAATACCAGTGCTGCAAGGCAGAGCATTCCCTCAGCAGAACTGCCTCAGGCACAGCAGCACAGCCAAGGCCAGCCCTATGTCACACAGACCCCACCCCTGAGGTTGGACACCCTGAGCAGCAGGAGAGGCCTTATGTGGTGGTCCCTGACCCCAGGAGGAGCATAGAGGTGGGGTTGCATGCTGGCTTGACCAGCTATGGCTGCTCTTGGAGTGGACTGGTTGAGCACCCAGAGCTGGAAAGCATGGTGGCATGGAGGGCCCTACTCCTCAGGGATTCCCTGCAGCTTGCTCAAGGTCTGGCAACCAGAGTCTCCAGGACACTCTCTTCATAGTGGAAAAAGTCCTCATGGCTTTTGGAAGCAGTACCTGTCTCCTGGTGGACAGATCCTCAGCAGCTCCATGACCACTGCAATGGTCCACAGGTCAGTCAACAGGTACAGCAGGGACTACATGCTCTGCCAAGCTGACTCCACAGTGATGCTGTTTAGGTTGTAGCTGATGCAGCTCATGATCTGTGGCACCTGGGGACTCAGGTGAGAATGGGGTTGCCACTGGAGCACAGCCATTTCATCAGCTGCCCTTCCCATCACTCTTTGCTGCCTTAGGGTAGCCTGAGATACCTGTGCTTGGGAAGGAGGGAATGGGGTGAGGAACAATGCTTGACAGGGCTCAAGGGTGGGGAAATCCGGCCACAGTCTACTTACATCCACCATCCAGGAATCGGGGTCTCTCATGACAAAATCCAGGAGTATTCCTGCTGCCTCCTCCTCAAAGGTGCTGGAGTCAGGGCGTCAGTGGTCCCAATGGCAATGTCTCTCCTCTCAGTAGAATGGAGGTACTTAACTGCATTCTGTGGAAGGAAGGAAGTGTGTGAAGACATGTCACCCTGAGTGACCCAGTGGTACTGCTGAGCCGGTGGTGCAAGCAGCCATGGTGAGAGTGCATGCTCACAGGTTCTGGCAGCAGGGGCTGCAGTCTCTGCTTGGAAAGGGTGAGAAGAGAGGACTCCCACGGTGAGGGAGGAGGGTTGGCTGGGCACGGCATGCTGGCTCTACAACAAACCAGGGCTTGCTGATGGTCAGGAGGGCTGCAGCTGCTGCTGGGACGCTGGCATGCAACCCTTGCGTTACCCCTGCCTGGGGACAGCAGGAACCCTCTCATGGTCAAGAGTTCCAGCAAAGAAAGAGCTGATTATCATATCGGTCATATACGGCACCATGGCTGTCTCAATTTCCCAGTGATGCTGTGGTGCTTTGTCCTTCAGCACTGACTGACCTAAAACAGTGGGGAAACAGAAGAGTCATAAAGACAGAGCAGCTTTGCTTCAAGCTTACCAAACCCTCCTAAGATCTGTTTGCATGATGGCAGGACACAAGCAGTCAAGATTTCTGGAGGATGTCAGGATTGGCTACAAGGGTGGGATTCACTAGCCAGAAGGATGGAATCACAGTAGAGTTTGGGTTGCAAGGGACCTTAAACCATCATAATCAGCTTCGGCCCTTATCTCAAGGGAGGGACTCTCAGCCAGCAAGGAGGTCAGTCTCCCCATGGCCCTTAAGTGCACAGCTGCTTGTGGAGAAGTGGCAAAGGTCAGCAGTATCTGGGAAGAGCGGAACTGGTGGTGTGCTCTGGGAGCAAACATGCACTCAGCTCCTGAGCTGGACTCGCGCAGTCCATTTAGACTTCCTCTGATATCAAGCAAATCCTGTAGTTGGGCTCCTTGGCCCTGGAGTCCCATCACAGGCTTGGACAAATGCCCTAGGCCAGCCTTGTAGCCAGGCAGGTGGGCAGATGCCACCTCTGCAGACACTGTGCCCTGCACAAGCTTGGTGGGCAGCACCTGGTTAGCCAAGGGAGGTGGGCACCTTCCCTGCAGTGTTTACTGTCTTGCAGGGCACTGGTGTGGGGACCACCACTGTGCAGCGGAGCCCCTCTTCCTCCCAGGGCGAGGAACAGCTCCACTCCTCACACATGCCAGACCTGGAAGATATTCTGCAGCTCCTAGCTGACTTTGGTGTTGGGAAAGTGGAGCACCAGCATCTCCATCATGGTGTCCATGGCTCTCAGCACCTGCATGGAAGATATTGTTCTGGCAGTGAGTGTGGTGTTCCTCCCATTGCCAGGAGACTGAACTCCAGGAGCCAAGGGAGGATGTGCAGTGCCCGAGAGAGAGCCAGGGGCAGACAGTCTGCAGGGAGCAGCCCAGAGGGATAGGGAGCTCCTGTCTCCTGTAGCAAACCCAGCACTTAACCTTCAAGTAGAGGGGCCTGAATAGCTCTTGCAGATGATCTAGTGGAGGAAGCCAGAATATACTTTTGAAGCAGCTCTCGAGGAGCTCCATTTCCTTGCCTCTAATCACTGTCTTTATTCGGCTGAAAAGCAAGAGACAGGCTGATAAAACACTGGTAGTGGGAGTAGTGAGTGCCTCAAAGCCTCTCGACAGATTGCTCTGGGACAGAGGTTCCCAGGAAGAATGGGTAGCTACCTCGTCTTGGTGATTGCGTGCAGGGTGAGATGTTGCACTTCTGTGTACATCTGGTACTTGGGCTACTCATCCAGCAGTTCCTGCAGAGCACATCTGGGAAGCCGTCTGTCAGCTGCCAGCACCCAGTGGCACCAGGGCCTTGCCTGGACTGAACACTGGTCTCACAGGGTGCTGGAGGCCCTTTGCCCATCACCCAGACCCAACTCGTATCCCCTCATCTTGATGCTGTCTGTCACATGTATCTGGGGCAGATGGCCTCCAGGTCCTGTGACAAGCTCAGGCTCCTGACAGCTTTGCCCATCCTGCAAATGCTTTTAAGAAAACTGATCTTGAATGTTCACTCCTGGCTTCTGGACTACAGAGAGACAAATGGAGCATGAGAGGTAAACCCCAGGAGGGTTCCCAGTGCTGGATCCCTGTTGAGGCTTTGCAGGCTTTGCAAGGCCATGCTGGCCATGGGAAGTACAGCAGTGGGGGGGGTGTCACGTTGGAGACCTGAGAAAAGCAGCTCTGTCCATCCAGCACGCCTTTAGCTGCCCAGCAGTTGAGCCCTTGGCGGCAGTCATGGGCGAAGGTGCATTCAAAATGGCTGTGGTCACCTGTACTTCGCTGCTGAGGTATTTCAGGATGAAGTCCACAGTGTCTTACTGCTCCTCATACAAAGACAACCATAGTTAGACGAAGTTAGCAGTAGGGCAGAAGTGGTGTTCCCCAGGGCTTAGCACTGGGGCCAGTCTTGTTTAACACCTTTGTCAATAATCTGGCTGCGGGGATTGAGTGCACCCTCAGCAAGTCTGTGGATGACACCAAACTGGATGTGTGCGTTGATCTGCCTGAGGGTAGGAAATCTCTGCAGAGAAACCTAGACAGGCTGTATCAATGGGCCTAAGTCAATTGTATGAGGTTTAACAAGACTATGTGCCAGGTCCTACACTTTTGTCACAACAACCCCATGCAATGCTACAGGTCTGGGGAAGAGTGGCTGGATAACTGTTCAGTGGAAAAAGCTTTGGGGGTGTTGACTGACGGCAGTCTGAGCATGAGCCAGCAGTGTGCTAAGGTAGCCAAGAAGTCCAACAGCATTCTGGCCTGTATTAGCAATAGTGTGGCCAGCAGGAATAAAGACATGATCCTTCACCTGTATTGAGCACTAGCAAGGCTTCATCTTGAGTGCTGTGTTCAGTTTTGGGGACCTCAATACAAGAAGGACATTTTGATGCTGGAACAGGTCCAAAGAAGGGCAATGAAAGCTAGTGAAGGGTCTGGAGGGCTGGTCCTATGGGGAGCAGCTGAGGAAACAGAGTTGTTTAGTCTGGAGAAAAGGAGGTGAGAGGAGACCTTACTGCCCTTTGGAACTACCTGAAAGGAGGTTGCAGAGTGGTGTGTGTTGGTCTCTTCTCCCAAGTTACTTGCAATAGAACAACAGAAAATGGCCTGAAATTGGTCCAGAAGTTATTTAGATTGTGTATTAGGAAAAATTTCTTCACTGAAAGAGTGGTCAAGTATTGGAACAGATTGCCCAGAAAAGTGGAGTGGGTCTTTTCTTTTCAATTGATTTTATTAATCACAAAGCTTGTGCATGAAATTTTCACATCAGAATTTTAGGCAATTTGACCTCAAATTCCTTCATGCACAAAGCCTTTAGGACCAGAATACTGAAAAGATCTCTTTAAGATAAAACTACAAGCAAAGGAATGTATATGCCTGTCTGCCTAACTATACAGATTTCTGAAAAGAATTTGAAGAGAGCTCATGACAATATTTCTACAAATTTCTTAGAGGATTGTGGGTAGAATTTGACAAAGATAGCTGCCTGTACACATGCATTGTCTTTGAACTAGAAAGTTGCACTTTGTAGAGAAAAAATGAATTTATGTCGATAAAGCTGAATAGTACAAAACTAGATCCCAGGTTCAAATGCTACTAGTAAAACCACAGTGAACTTGTAACCATGACAGTGAGTTGTAGGTTTTGGCAGAATGTAGAAATTAATGATATTTCTTGCATTACAAAAAATGTTTCTGAAATCATGGTAGTTGTCTGTACTATTGAACTTGCCGCTCATCAAAATTCCCTGGTTACAGTATTGAGGCATCATTAAGTATTCCACTCTTTCCTCTTAATTTTGGTGAGAAGAGTTGTAGCTTTCCAGGAGTGAAGTCCGTAGCTGGTATGGTCCATCATTCTTTCTCTGAAGCTTTCTTAGTTTTTTCTTAATTAAAGGAATATAATAATAACCTGTTCTATAGACCCGAGCCAGAAAACATAAGACAGTCAGCAGTACTTCTCTACTTTTATCATAACAATTTTTCCCTTTCATTGCTGCCAAGTTCCTGCAGACCTTTGTTCAAATAAAATTATTTTGATGGGTACCCAGGAGTGTTTCAAATCAATTCTAAATGTTTAATAACACTAAACTTTTACTTGACTTCAGGAATGGGCTGAGTAGGGAGGAGAAACTGGATTGTGTGTGCATGAAACTGTAAGGACACGAGGTCCANAATACCTGTCTTCCGAAACCAAGACACAAGGGTCAGAGAAGAATATGGAGAAGGACCAGAAATTGGAGCAATTAAAAAAAAGGCTGACCTTGCAGGACCCAGGAAGCTCTTCCAAATCTCTAAAGAGATTTTAGACATAAAATTCAGAAGAGAAACAGACACAGTGGCTGACAAACTCATTACTGAATTTGCTGCACACTATTTGCTGCACCAAGTTCCTCTACACTTTCCTAATCAGAGCACACACATTGTAAGAATTTTACTGGGGCAGCAGGACTAAAACAGGAACAGGGAGGACAGAGTAATGAGGGGAGGTAGTTTAGGAGTCGATCTGTGCTATCTGTGATCTGGGCTTCTGAAGAAACAGGCCCTGGCTCTCCTGACTCTACCAACAGCACCAAGTACATCTCAGTGTGAACATAGTGCAGGCTCTGCGGTCATACATAAACATTCTGCAGAAACACAAAAAATTCAGCAGCTTAGACTACAGCTGAGTGACAGACCAACAGGTTTAGGGAAAGCAAGGAATATCAGTGAGCTTCCATCTTGGTCTAGGATTGACAGTATAAGTGGGTAGAGTCAAAGGATGCAATCAGGTTATGGAAATTGCATATTTTTATGAAGACTGGGTGAGAAAAGTGAAACTGTGCATGCATACCTTGCCTAGACTTAACTCTATAAAAGAGGTGCTTAAACTAGTAATTAGGACTACCTCTAATCAAGGGAGAAGAGGAAAGACAAGCAATAGCATCTCCAGAGAGCTGCTAATCCATCTTAGAAAAATTAGTATTACAGACTTATGGACTGCAGAGAGAATTTAGTAAACAAGCTGCGAGTCCCACCTAAAAGGATACCACCTATTCCCACTGCATGTGGGAGATCGCATGGATCGCCAGATAATTGTTATTTCTTGAGGCAGATGTTGAACCAAATCATGGGAGCCTTCAGAACATAATAGAAATTACAGACTGGTAGAAAGCTTTCTTGTTATTAAATTATATCCTTGAAAAACCATTAATGCACCTTGACAAAATCTTATAGTAATTAGATCTGAGAAAACAAGACATGAAATGTGCAGCTGAAGGAAAATGTATTCTTTGCTAAAAGGACCAGTTTTACAATAAATAGGTCCAAATAATTATCCACTGAATTTTGGTAGGTTTTTCTGTCTTTTCCTGAACATGCCACACAATAACATACCTTTTCATACTTGATTAAATTAATGCACCCTGCTTCAAATGAAAGAAAAATTTACCAGTGATACTTATCATAAATGTTTTTGCTGTACCTTCTACTGTCCCAGCAGCACGAGTGTGTGAGAATCTGCGTGGTGCTAGGTTTAAACCATGACAGGACTGGGAAAGGCGTGAAAATGAGATTCTTCTCAGAATTTTTGGTAGAGAATGTAATTTCTTGGAGTTAGTTGCCCCTGAGGAGGACTAAACACCAAGTGCTGAGACTAGCAGCACACATAAAACTAAAACCCCAATGTCCTTGTCCATAAAATGACTTATTTAGCTATTCCAGATATTTGAGATGGCCACACATGAATTAGATGGGGAAGGAAAACAGTTGTTTACTCATCCTGACAATCAGATAGCTCTGATATATGGGTGATCTTGGATAGAAAGTGATAAGCACAGGCATTAATTAAAACTAATTCGAGTTGCAGGAAGTCCCATGAAAGCAGGAATTACTGCCTCTGAAGCTGCCTGAGAACTGACACATCACTGTTTAAGGTCCACAGAAAGGTTTTCCCTAATTTTTTAGAGGACGAATCACACATGCATTTCAATGAATATTAAATACATTGTTCTCAATATCTCCAAAGCTTTATCAAACTTTACAAAACAAGATTCCAAATTCTACTACCATAGATTTAAAAGGCTGGTTTTGAAAGCAGGAATTAGTACTATTGCCACCTGTCACTTCCATTCCTTCAACTTGGGCATATGCAGAAACAGCTGTCAAAGTAAGATTTAAGTACCTATGGAAAATATAAACCAAATGACAGTAAATAAAATAGCTGGTTCTGTTTATGATTGAAATTGCCAGCTGGGAAATAATCATTTGGAAGTGCTACAAATTGGTTTCAAATTACGGGAGTGGAGTGGGAAGTTACTGAACCACTGGTTGAGTTGGAAGAAAACATGTAAACTGTGCATCTGGCTGCAACTGCACTAAAGAGTCACCCATGCATGGACTGGATGTCACAACTGAATCCAGCTTAGGTTTTTATTGTGGTTCAAATTTGATGTGTTTCTCAGCCTGAGGGAATAGGGAGTTACTACTGCAACCTGTAATAAAGGGGCTTGGAATTTCAAGATCAGCCTGCCTTTCCTTCAATCCCTACTTTCCCCTGTGCCTAGGTCACACCTCTGCTATGTTATGGTTTAGGATTTGTCACTTAACTGTACAGAACTAAACCCTTGCCTTCCTTAAACCTGGAAGAGAATAAACACAATTACAGAAACTGGAACTGCAAATATTAAAACTTTATTGTGAGCTAAAGAAAAAGGAAAAGAAAAGAGAAGGAGAGGGAGGGAAAAAAAACCAGAGAACAAAGCCCCAGTCACCCCCTTGAAACCGGCAACTATTCCCTGCCTTTTGATAGGCCATGACCTCAAAAGCAATTATGTCTAGGCTGCCTCTGAACCAAAGCACCACCCCTCCAAAGAAGACTAACTCCGGAGTCAACACGCTGTTGCTGCAAGTAAAATAAAAAAAAAGAGAGAAACAGCTACTTACTAGAGGGGAAAAAGGGGACTGGGGCATGAAATACGTGGCAGCAGCCTCAAACTCTCCTACACAAACCTCTGGAGAAGCAGGGAGGGGAAAAAAGGGCTACTAGGGGAAGACCCCCTCCCCAAACTACCCAGGAAAACCCTCCTTACTCTGTTTTTCCGAGACCACTTAAGTTACAGACTCTTTCCTGGACAATGCTACAGCCTGCTCCCCCTAGCCCCACCTAGCTCCTGTTGGAGTGAACTCGTGAGTAAGCTGTAACTCATTGTGTACTGGAAGAGAATTTGACGCAGGAATACTACAGACAAATGGGGTTTTGCCAAACCCACGACTTAACCTCATAGTACCTTCTCTGAACTTCCTCTTGCAAGTAGGTGAGGGCAGGGGGCTCATTAGCGATTTGGATGATAGCCAGATTCCACATTGCAGGGAAGGGAGCTGTTTCAGCTAGCAGCATCTCGGGGGCTGCTTGGTGAGCCACACTGCTTCAGGCACATTAAGGCTTTCTGACACTTATGACTAGGTAATTCTTGGACTGGGCCATGTTGTAAGAAGGTGTAAAACTTACTGCCAGCATTAGCCATGAGTGTTTGTGTGGGACATTAACAGTGGAAGTAACTGTTGGAGGCAGGCTTTCCCCTCCTTTGGGTGGCTATGAATAAAGAACTTTCTGCCCCAGTGCTTTTATGAAGCATGAGTGGAGTGACTCCACATAAAGATAGGTCTGTGCACTATATTTTACATAATACAGATATTTTTCTGTTTCTTAATTGGGTGAATAGAATGACTTGAACCAAATTTCCTGGGCAGTCTTACAATTTAAAACAGGTGCTGTTTTGTGGACATTTTGAACTGATGTTCAAGACAAGTGACACTATTTATTTTTGCCATTAATTTTCATATAACCATACTAAAGAAAGTGAACCACAGCACGTTCATCTAATAAAAACATTTCTTGAAAATATTTTATGGTATTCACACATTAAATATTTCTAAAACTCGAAAGGAGCTGTAATGGAAAGTGTGACATCAAAGACATTATCAGTCCCCTCACAGAGAAACTTAAAATATAACTGATTTTTCAAATTCTTTGCTTGGGAAAAAAGGCTCTTCATATTGTCTTCCTGTTCTGAAAAATGTATTATCTCATGATGTGATTAACTTAATTATCTGATTGACAATGATACTTATTCTGTTCACATCTTTGAAACCTCCAGTGATGGGGGCTCTGCATTTCTGGGAAGGTTAAACCCTGGGGATAATTTTGGCTTAGCTAAGTGCCTCTTGGAAGAGGTATAACCTTACTTGATTATCACAGCATTCAAACAATTTTAGGTCTCTTACTTAACTTTCAAAGCAGAAACACTGTTACAGTACATCTGGCATTAGTAAAATGAGGTGCTCATTGATCTTAAAGGCTTCCTCTATTTGTCCCTACCATCCCCTGTCACCCAGCTCTTCCATGAGAGATTTATGACACCTCAACTTTTGGGCGCTTTATTACTGTGTCTTATTTGTTTTAAATTTATCATTTTTAATATTGTTGTTAGAGAGTAGCTATGCAAAGAAAATTAGTGCACTCAGAAAGGAGAAGATACAGACAGCACTAGAAGTGCAGCTTACAGAGCTGTGTTCAGCCATTGCTTCAGACAGTAGCAAAACAGAGTGCTCTGTGGCAATTTGTTCTCTTGCTTTTATTTTTTTTCCCCAGAAAGCAGTTCCTCTACGTCCTTAATTGTCAGTTGCCATATAATTTTAAATCTACTGTTCAGCTCAGTTTATCGATTGCCAGTAATACCATTCATTACAATAAATGATGCATTAGCATGTGCATTTGCATTCACTGGATGGGATTTATGCACGCAGTGCCTATGCGTAGTGCAATGAGTGATGTGCAATATGACATTTAATTTAGCTAGCTGCATGGTGGCTTTCTCTTCTGCATTTAAACTTATGTGCTATAACTTGTGGTGTATTTTGAGCATGTCACATTCTTCCAACTGCGGAATGAGTTGATTTTTCTTTCACGATTCTTGAAATGTAGAGACCATGCTATAGACATTATGAGTAGCTATAGTCTTCTCTATCATTATAACTACAAAGTGGTGTTGTTCCTGGTAAATCATATAGCATTGTGTTTTCTCTCTGGCATCTAACTCATTGAACAATGCCATTTGGGATTTGAAGGTGAACTGCAGTGAATTGAACTAAGAGTCATCCTAACTATACAAACAAACTGAGGAAAAAGAGAACAAGAGATAACAGATATATTTTTATGGCAAAGGTATGAAAACTTCCTGATCATACACAGACACATTAGACCTGGCAATACCAGAGAGAAATTGAATGAGGAGCACATTGCTGGCTCACAGACATCTTGCTGTCCACTAGGACCCCCAGGTCCCTTTCTCCTACACTGCTGTCCAACAGGTCAGTCCCCAACCTATACTGGTACCTGGGGTTGTTCTTGCCCAGATGCAAGACTCTACACTTACCCTTATTGTACCTCATTAAGTTTCTCTCTGCCAAGCTCTCTAGCCTGTCCAGGTCTTGCTGGATGGCAGCACAGTCTGCTGGGGTGTCAATGACACCACCCAGATTTGTGTCATCAGCAAACTTGCTGACAGTGCACCCTAATCCCTTATCCAAGTCATTAATGAATAGATTGAAGAAGCCTGGTCCCAGTATTGATCCTTGGGGGACCCCCACTAGATACAGGCTTCCAACTAGACTCGGTCCCATTAACCACTACTGTCTGGCTTCTATCCTGCAGCCAGTTCACAATCTACCTCACTACCCAATTATCCAGTCCAAATCATAGAATTGTTCATGTTGGAAAAGATCAAGTCCAACCACTAACCTAAATGTGCCAAGCCAACCACTAAACATCGTTCTTAAGCTCCTTATTCACACTTCTTAATCACATCTAGGAATGGCAGTTCAACCAACCACTGGGCAGGCTGTTCCAGTGCCTAATAACACTTTCAGTGTCTAACCTGATGCCTAACCTAAACTTCCTCTGGTCCGTTGTGAGGCCATTCCTTCTAGTCGCCCATGTCTCTGTAATAATTACAGAACCCAACACATATGTATTGCTTTTTCTAATGTAATAGACACTTTCAGATTACAGAAATTTCTAGTGGAAATGCAGTGGTCTGAGTCAGTGTTCACGAGAAGTCAACATGGAGGTTCAAATTAAACATGGTGCCTCCAGGAGCACTGGAGTGCATCCAGAACTGGGTTTATTATGATGGCCTCTTGCAGTCTGCTCTCACACCAGGGTATAATAAGGTCTGACACAGATAGGTTGTTAGGAAAGATATACTGATTGCAGGAAGATTATAAAATTCTACTAATTGCAGCAGAAGTTTTAGAGGCAGTGGTTCCTTGTTTCTACTGCATGGTTCTTAATCCTACATGAGAAACTGGTTTGGGTCTTGGAATTTATTCAGAAGACATATTCTCATTCTAGAAGATCACTGTGTTTCTAGGACTTGCGTGTTTCAGAATGCTATCAAAGTTCTATATCTCTTTTTGATAGGCCAGCTAGACCTCAAATGGAGTGGCTCTGAACCTCTTCACCAAACAAAATTGCAGGAGACCAAAAGTAAATACAGCTGACAGCTGTGCCACTGCAGACCAGGGCAAGTAACTGCCTGACTGTGATAAAACCATAGCTTAGCAATTATGATGTTTCTTTTCAACAAAGTGTGTTGGTTTTAACAGACAGCAAAAAGCAGATTTATATCCAAGGACCAAGGCTGGGACTAGAACTAAAATAGGGAACTTGAATAGAAAAGTAGAGACTTTATTCACTGTCAGATATCACTGTCATAAACAAACACACATCAGGGATTCCCATTTTCTCAAGTATTCTTTGCCACAGATAATCTTTCTCCTTTTGACTATAAAAATATAACTACAGTCTCTGCTGAAAAAGATTGCATGCATATGTTATCCTACCACACCACGAGAAAACACCCATGAAAGTGCCACATGTCACCATGCTGGGTATTACCCAATACCATTTCTGAAGGAGAGAAATATTAGTGCAGCATCTCTTTGGCAGCCTTCTTTTACTTAGTCAGGATGTTAGTTTGAGGCTTTTGAGATCATATTTTTATGAGCTTAATACAAGCTGGGATGTGCAAGCCGGGGTTTCTTTGTAGGAGGTGACTGATTTACATATAGAAATGGGTGGCCCTGTAATGAGTATGATGTGGTATTCTGAAGCCAACAACGACAGCATTCCAAAGCGCCACCAGACTTCTGGTGATTAATCAAATTACTAACCTCAATAAGAAGGGAGGAGAAAGAAATGAATCTTAATGAAAGCAGACAATGTGAAATTTGTATACGTGACCATACAGGAAGAGACAAACCAACAAAAGAAATTTCAATGTCTGTCAATGTTATGTTAGAAAGATTATACACCTGCCCCTATGCTTTGGCTGTTTACTGTGGCAAATACAACATTTCTCTGAAAAGAGCAAGCAGAAAATACAAACATTGGAGTGTGGATTATGAACACAATTTGTGGCTGCTGTCAAATCCGGTTTTACATTTTTAATGACTTGCTTGCTAGGCAAATGTTTGTTAAAGCCTTGTGCAGTTAGGAAAACAATGTGATACATGAAAAGCAGAAGTGTTTTCCTGGGAGAAATGACAAGTGAAGGATTTTAGATACAGTGATTTTGAATTACTCCTTTTCAAATAAGGCTCAAATACAAATGGTAAAAGACTCATAGGAGCTTGGGAATTGCTACAGCTTTTCCCGCAAACCACCTGAACAAACTCCCCCGAAAATCTTTTCACTATCAAAACTGAACAGATAGAAATTACCTGCTGGAGACATTTCCTATTCTGTAAAGGAAAAATGAACAGAAGGACAAGAATGTAACCACATACAAGGGCTAGGGCGTTGAGCTTTATTAACCATGTCAAACCAAAGTCAAACCAAAGACTCTACGCAGGATATTCTGACCATCTGGACAGGCTTGACTCTAAAGCCTTCCAAAGACCTGAAAGATGTTACATATTAATTTATCTCTTTTCAAGCCAGATACACAGTCTCAAGATAGGTGTATCAAAAGAAATAACTATGCCTTACATGCATTGTGATGCTGTTGCTACTGAGGAAATGGAAAATAAAATATTACAGAAGTGTAATGTGCAATGAATCAACTTTTCCAGTATGAGACTGCCAACCCTACAGGTGCAGCATTTCCTTCTCACCTGCCAGTCTTCTTCCATACTGCATACATTCACCTCATTCCTCCTCTGCAAGAACTTTATTTTCAGTCACAACTCTTCTTGAATCTTACCTTTTTCACCTTAATGCTTGAGAAATAAGCTTTGCGGGGTGGACCATGGTGCATCTGAATTAGAGTGAAGTTTTTGCTACCCTTAGGTAGAAGGACCATGATTCTTGAGTACAGGTGATGTGAACATTTATTTGAAAACAAAGAAAACAGATTTTTGCTCCCTAGATTGTTCATAGGAACAAACAGTAGAGGCCTTCTCTTTCTCACATGCAAAATTTGCCATCACATGAAACTGTGTCCCCGTATGTCTTCCTTCTTTAGATGGTTTTTGAAAGTGATAAACTTGTGCGGTTCAGTGCAGCATAGTTTACAAGTATCTCTCTGAAGGATATCAGGAGCTTGATAAATGGTGATGCCTCAATGCATGTAATATAAGATACTCACAAGAAGGCGTAGGGTTGAAATCTTTAGTCAACCCAGTTTACTCTGCTTTGCAAAGTGACAACATGGATCATAAATCCTAAAGACATAGGTAACCTCTGATAGAAGAAAGTCCCAACACTAGGTTCTGTTTCTAAATTAAATGCAAATTCCCAAGAGCTTATTTTGTAATTGTTAAAAATAAAATATTCATATTACCATAGAGATAGTATGAATTATTTGTTTTCAGTATTTTATTTCCATTTTGTAGTGCCTGGGGGATTTGTGAGTTATGTGCAGCTTCTCAACAACTTTGCCTGTTTTCAGATTAATATATTTTAAAAACATTTAGATGTGTTACATTTGTAGATAATTACATTTTAAATCTAAGGATATGGTTCTATTGTGTAAATCCCTCACTATTTTTTTATTATTTCTTATCTTTAATGTCAGAAACATTTTCTTGTGTTATCATATTCCATAAAAATATTTCCCCAAGTGATGTTTCAGTTGTACTTCTCTTCCTGCTCTAATTCACAAAATCTATGTATAATATTTCACACCCCTTCTTATTCCAACAAATGTCAGCAGTAACGCATGCAGATTTATTTTTTTATTAATATCTCTATCTTAAATTTTCACTACATGCCTTCTTGGCAGTAAATCAAATAGTCTTTGAGAAGCATTGCTGTGATTTGTATCACGTGTTTTTAGCCTAAACACAGCAGTCATTTTAAATGAAACCAACTTTCATTGAAGCAGTTCATCCAGAGCATAAAACTTCATTTTCCCCATGCAGTGAACACTTTACAATTATTTGTAATTCACTGTGCCTAATCTTAGTCAAGTAGTTTGGAGTCTCTTTTATGTACTGTAGCATTGTGCTCACCCAATCCTCTGCCTCTGATTTTGCTTCTAGGTTCTTGAATGCCATTTGCATGGTATAACACACTGAATAAGGCATAAACCTTTTAGCTCAGCATCAGGCACCAAGGAAGGCATTTTTAACCCTTAGTAGTCACAGCCCAACCTTCAAACAAACCTATAATATCAGCATGCCTTGAATATTTCTAATATCAGCATGCCTTGAATATTTCTACATCATCCAGCAGTCCTTTTTTGTGTAAGCCAGCAAATGATCGTGCTTCTGACCTGCTAGCTCTGTCTGTACACAATTCACTGGATACCTCTTAATAGGTTCTGCCAGTAAAACCAGGTTCACAAGAAAATCCCCAGACTGAAGCTGCAGCACTGTCTAATGCAGGTCTAGAAAGGCCACTCACAGACCCTCGCTGGCCCAGCACAGCAGAGTGAGCTTTGTGTTCTGTATAATGTACTGGAAGAGGCACTGTAATCCTGGCTGGCTTCCAGCCACTGCATCAAGTGAGCAAAGGAGGCATTTGCAGTAACTTTTACGAAAACATTTCTATAGGACTTTGCACTGAGGGCTGGTCTTTGGCTGTCCACCAGGATATCAGCCCTTGTCTGTGCTTCAGACTTCAATGCAGCAAACCAAAGTCCAAGCTACTAGTTAGTAGCAATAATGCTTCAAAACAAATTTGTGTGGGCCTAAACTATTACTACTTTTGTTGGTCTGTGACAACATCAATAACATGGTAGTTCTTAGTTCCTCCTGATACTTGACCCCATCCTTTAGTAGAAGGGAGCACACCACCTGCAGCTTTGAATTTATACCTGAACATGTCAGTGGCACTTCACCTTGCTGACCAGTCAGCTTTCCATAAAAGCCATCCCTCATCCACACTTGTTATTTGTACAATGGTGTAAAGTCAGTGGTATACCTGAGGACAGTCCTCATCTAACCTACAATACTGGGCAAGCCTGAATTCCCCTCAAAAAACAGGCAATTCACAACTTGGCAGCATTCCACCGCTGCTTTGCAGGTCATCACATTATGTCACTCACCATGGAGAATTTTACATTTTTTTAATGCACTTGTCACCAACAACACCTGGCTGAGCAGCATGCACTCTTTCCCATCTTCTTGTTTGATAATCTTTGATCTCCAGACCAGAGAAAGGTGTCTTACATCAGGAACAACCTGTCCTGTCTACCCCTACCTGCATGTTTTCACCGCCTCCCTCTATTTCTCAGTGCTTGCCGGACCAGCACTGAACTCATGAAGAAAACTAAACCAGCAGAAAACTAGTTTTGCAGAATGATTGTCCTGTGCCAGAGCTAGCACAATGAAGGGGATGTGACTGTGGAATTGGAGAAGAGGGATCAGACATCCTTATCTAGTGGCAGCTCACCATCAAGTTGGCTTGGCCTTCAGGAGAAACCTCACCTATATTAAGCAGGCTGTTAACACAGCAGTTAATTAAAGAATAAGAGATGTGTTGGAGGCCTGTGAGTAGTCCTAGTTAACTAACAGTTTTGCTTCCTGCCTTAAAGTCTCTAGACAAACCAAGGTAACAGTAACTTGGAACACAAAAGCCCCTATACCCTGCAGCTTCAGACCGTGTTTCTCACACACTGTATGGCTAGGCAAAGGAAAACACCTCAAGCAGGACACAGAGTTTACTTAAGCATTGGTACAGCACCAGCTTACCTTGCCAGGATCCAGTTTTTTGTCACAGGTGTGCAGTGCAGCTGCTTGTCATGGGATGGCCAGGCCTGCCACAGACTCTTAACTAATTAGCAAAATGCTCATGGACAGAGAGGGCTGGTTAGTTTTAGGTCACAGACTAAAAAAGACAGGCTTGATGTGGGGAAAAGGAAAGCACAGTTATTTTCAATAACATGAAAAGCACATCACCAAGAAACCTAAAAAGCATTCACACAGTTCTTACATACATCTTCCCGAGCCCAGCTCTGCTCCCTCAGGGAGAAACCCCCTTGCAGTCCTTTTTTCCTCTGGCAACATGGTGTCCTTCTTCACAGAAGACAACTATTCCATGAGTTTTTTCTAGCTCGCAGAGGGGTCTTCCACAGGTTTCAGGTCACCCAGCACCTGACTATTCCAGTCTGGAGTAATTCCTCAGAGTTGCACTCACTTTATCCCCTGTTTACATGTGCTCTGCTTCCCAATTTTGGAGGCACAGCTTTCCAATGACCTCTGAAATCAACGAAGGCCATCAGTGCCTCCTTTTGCCACAATCTGAAGGGCAGTGGTTGCTCAGGCATTTCTTCCCCCTTCACCAGACTCTGGTACCACATGGCATATCTTTTGTTCCCCCAAGAAAGGGGAACTCCAAAATCCAGGAAACAACAGAAACAACCTGATATTGCATGTATTAAATATGTTATCAGAGATGCTGATTAGCTCAGCTTAACCAGAGAGTGGTCTGAACTTGAGCTGGGAGGAATTTTCATGATAATTCTTATGGGGCCCAATTAGCAGCCCCTTCCCTCAGGGTAGAGTCACCACACTGCTGTTTCTGGCCCACATATCCTTACAGCACTCCCCTGTTGTACTGGCAAAACAATCTGTAGGTTGTGTGGCCATTTGCAATAGTGAAATGTCCAATCCTTCTTTGCCAGACTATTTTTCAGCTTAGTCCTTCCTCAGATTGTTTCA
The DNA here is from genome assembly GCA_013397515.1 of Upupa epops. Classification (NCBI taxonomy): domain Eukaryota; kingdom Metazoa; phylum Chordata; class Aves; order Bucerotiformes; family Upupidae; genus Upupa; species Upupa epops. The sequence continues at coordinate 206,195 of VZRI01012085.1, read as the reverse complement.
CTGCAAACACTGGGAGGAACAGTGGGCGCAGGTAGCCGGAGTGGTAGGTTAAAAACAGGCACAGAGAGGGGCTTGCGTCTGTTCCAGCCCTGTATGTAACCAGAGCCACACTTCTCTGAACAAGTGCGCAAGTGAGAAGCACAAAATTGCTCCCCAACACCAAGAACGCAACAGAAGCACACATAAATAACACCTCAGGGTACAGTGATTTTTTTCCTAACTGCACACTGTTTGCTGTTGCAGGTGCAGCCATATTTTGCATATGATGCTTTCGCAATACAAATATTGTCAGTACTAGTTAATTTCTGGACTCAGTGATCTTAAAGGTCTTTTCCAATCTAGATGATTGTTCGCCAAGGGAAGTTTAGATTAGATATTAGGAAAAAATTTGTTACTGAAAAGAGTATCAAGCATTGGAACAGCTTGCCCGGGGAAGTGGTGGAGTCTCCATCTCTGGAGGTATTTTAAGAGGCATATAGATGTAGTACTTAGTCTAGGGATTGCCACAGTTAGGCTAATGATTGGACTCTATGATCATAGAATCATAGAATCATCAGGGATCAGAAGGCACCTTGAAATATCATCCAGTCCAATCCCCCTGCCACAGCAGGACATCTAGACCATGTCCAGGTGGGCTTCAAATGTCTCCAGCCCCCTCCAGTTCCCCATCACCCTCNTCCAGGTTCTCACCACTCTCACAGTAGAGAACCTCCTCCTCACATCATGTCTAAATCTACCCATCTCCAGCTTTGCTCCATTTCCCCTAGTCCTGTTGCTACCTGAGCTCCTAAAAAGCCCTTACCCAGCTTTTTTGTAGCCCACTTCAGATACCGGAAGGCCACAATAAGGTCACCTTGGAGCCTCCTCTTCTCCAGACTGAATAGCCCGAACTCTCAGTCTGGCCTGATAGGAGAGGTGCTCCAGCCCTCTGATTATCCTTGTGATCCTCCTCCGGACTCGCTCCAGCATGTCCACATCCTTCTTGTAATAAGGGCTCCAGAACTGGAGATCATCTAGTCCAATCCCCCTGCCAGAGCAGGATCATCTAGACTAAATCACACAGAAACATATCCAAGTGGGTCTTGAACCTCTACAGAGAAGGAGCATGTTAGAAATCACTCATGGAACCAGTTTAAAATCCCTTAACTGCTGTGTCAGAGTATGGGAAAAATAAAGTCATCAGGAGCTCTGTCATCCTGGGACCTGGCTGCCCTCCTGGTCTAGTCCATCTTGCAGTGAAACTATGTGTCATAGTTTTCATATAAAACCATGAAGAACAGGGAGCTTGTAATGCTGTGTTGATTAGCAAGTCACATTAAAGATGGTGGGAATGTTTAGTTTTTAGCAGATCTTGAAACAGATATGAATCACTGGTTATTTTGATGGATAAGCAAACACAAGGACCACAGAAACCAGAGATATTCCAAAATAAATAACATGTGCAGACAATAAATTAGTTGAAACTTACTCTACAGAATTATGAAAGCACCAGCATGGCAAAACAAGAAAATGCCAAGGAATCTTACAAACTCATCATCTCTGCAGTTGCCTTTCACAGCAAAATGTTTCCGTGCATGAGGTTAGTGCTTTATCACATTGAAAATACATGATAAATGGCTTATTTCAGTGATATGAAAGACTGATAGTGAGTACTGTCCAATTCCTGCTTGTATCTGCTGCTCTGTGGGTTTGTCTCACCTTGTGGGCAGCATTTGTAGCTACGTGCACTTCTTCTTGTCAGCAGGTTTGAAATGTTTTCTGATGGGGAAAGGGAAAGGGGTCACAACAGCCAGATGAATCAGTCATTGGGAAAAGCACCAGCACTACTTTTATTCCTCTTTCCAGACTAGATGACAGCTCTAATTCCTCAAGCTCTGTTTTTCTGTGAATCTGGAATTTTTATATATATGGCTGTCAGAACCATTCCTACAAAGATCTATATTTGATATTGAAAATTCAGTTCAAGGGTATCATAAAGGCTATAAGAGCCTGTCTCTTTTCCTTGATAAAGATGGCATCTTATGCATTTTCAGATATAGAGTGGAATTATACAGATAATTTATAATTTATGTTTTTAACAAGTCAGTGTTCAAATTTAGCTTTATTAATTAACCAGACATTTAAAGAGAGCTGGCTTTGGGTTTGTGTTTCATCACCGCTGCCAAGCTGTCATGTCCAGCTGAGCACCTTGCAACCTGCTGAGGAGGCTGCTGCCAGACCTGCTTGACACCCAGGAGCACATCCAAGGGAGATGCTGTACCTTGAAGTAAGTTAAGGGAAAGCTCAGGCATCCTGTATCAGCTGAATGTCTCTGCTGGTCCACATCCTACAGCCCTTGTTGCTCCAAAAGCCTCAACCCAGACAGAGAGATCTTGGTAGCTGTAAGACACCATTTTGAGGGTGACTAGCAGAAAACCCATGTTTCCAGAGGAGATGGTCAGGATAGAAATGGAGGAATTAGTATTTTCTTGTGTAAAATTTTGCTTTTAAACAGCAGCCTTTTCCTTCCACATTATAAGTAGTGGTCTTGTATGATACTGTTGGTGTTACTTGAGGGAATTGCACTGCTTTATCTGAATAAAAACAAGATTAAGAAAGGAAAACATGGGAGGAACTAGATCCAGCTGGCCAGCAAATCAGATCCACAGCATAGTGTGAGTGAATGTGTATAAGTGGAACACTACCTGTTTGATACAAGAACACTGCATGCCTGGTAAGTCCTGGGAAAACCAGGGGGCTGTTGTACACATGGGGGTCACGTGGTAAACTATGCTAGCGGATCTAGGACAGTGGCTGATTAAGCTCAGTTCCAGAGTGTGAGTATAAAAGGGTTTTGCTTTGAAAAAATAAACAATTCATAGAATCATAGAATCATTAGGGATTGGAAGGGACCTTGAAAGATCATCTAGTCCAATCCCCCTGCCACAGCAGGACCACCTAGAT
>VZRI01012085.1:182143-202991 GCA_013397515.1 Upupa epops | reverse complement strand
GCTGTTGACCCTCATAGCCACAAGAGCACATTGCTGGCTCGTAGTCATCCTGCTGTCCACTAGAACCCCCAGGTCTCTTTCTCCAATACTGCTCTCTCCAGCAGGTCAGTCCGCCGCCTATACTGGTCCCTGGGGTTGTTCTTGCCCAGATGCAAGACTCTACACTTACCCTTGTTGTACCTCATTAAGTTTCTCTCTGCCTAGCTCTCAGTTCTCTTGGGTTCACATACCAGTGTATGTGTGTAATTGAAAGAAGAACAATTTTCATATTGTTTTTATTTTCAAATGAAGACAAAACTAGTTATTCTGTTATTTGCAACAATTAAGGTTTCACAACACTTCACAGGGCAATCCATGAAATTAGCAACTGACTTCAGCATTCACGGTTGTCAAGGAGTTTACTGTTCCCTTGCCCAATGTTACAAAAGCTTTATCTAGAATTTTGTGTTGGCTTCCATGAAACAATGACTTGGTCATCTGGCCTTTTGTGGCTGATAAGGAGCTATTTGAGTGTATTCTTGACAACTCAAATAAAAATGTTTCCCACATGAAACTCCTGAAAACAATGAATGAGAATTTTTCTTCCTCACAAATCACTGATATATCTGTCATTTTCAGCACTCTTTTATTCTACTCTGTGTATAACTGTGCTATACCTCGCACTTCAAAGAACTGATACCAGATAAATAAAACTACAACTGATAGAGCAAACAAACATAATTTTAAGGAGATATTGCTCAGAGTATAATGAGTTATGAAAAGAAGCCACTCTTCCTGCACATGGAAAAATTATTACAGTGGTAAACAACAACACTGCAGACAACACAATGTTATAGCATGCCTTAGGCCACTCTTGTACTATCTGAGCAAGGTAAGTGCCCAACGACAGCACTTGGGAATATGTCCTTTGCAAGGAGTGCTGACCTGATGGGCATTCATAAACTCAAAAAACTCCATCATGTGAAAGTTGACAGGTAGGATTTTAGCGACAGATAACATATTTTTTTCTTCTGAAAAGTTTCAGTTCTCTGCAAAAATAATCCTGAGGCACTGTCTGTTGGCATATTGGAAGTTCTGGAAGGAGTTAAGGTGAATTAACCTTGCAGCTAATACAAACCTGAGGAAAAAAGTCACCAGTTGCAAATAAATAGTTTTATGCTCTCTTGAAAACTTGTAAACAATTGTGGTCAGATCACAAGAACATGACAAATAATGCTGTGTGAGAAAACATAATGAGAAAATAGTTTCATGAGAAGAGACCAAAATCCACTGGCTCTGGGAATCTAGAAACTCTGTACATATGGTCACAGGCTCTACAGTATTGACTGCATGACAGATGCTTTCCTTCTTGGGATTTCCTACAGCTTGTCAGTTGAGAATGAGGGAAATGTCTGCTTTCTATTTTAAAAGACTGAAACAGGAATAGAAACAATTTCTCCCTGTGACCGTTCAGGCACTTTCCTGATACCAGTTTTAATTAGCCAATAACCAGAATATTATTAGAAATGTATATCTGCTCCTCACAGCCTGGTGAGTAATAACAGTGGCCCCAAACCAGCAACATTCAAGCATCATGCCAAGATGTTAGGCTTAAAGTCATACATCCCCATTTTTGTTTTGAAGGTCCATTTCCTTATATTTGCTTCAGGGATTCAGTATGGAATGTCTAACATTTACAGATTACATCCTCCCTTCCATTTTACCAAGGATGTTTCTCATCCTATCCTCTTACCCTGCTGAGCACACTCTTACACTTTTACTTCTAGGTGCCCATCACAATTCATTGTCTGCCAACAGTTCAATGCTTGACATTCCTCATCCAACTCCTGGCTGAGCAACACACTGCCTCTACACCACTCTCTTCCCTTGTTCTCTTTGCAAATAAGCTCAGTTCTGCCACAGCCTTCTCTGTGCTTGGGAACACTGGCAAAACAACTGATGGATGCTCTTTTAACCTTTTTGAGTTTTGCTGTTTTTCATGTTCTTCACCTCCATTTAGCCCATTTTTAAACATTCAGTTCCTCTAATTCAAGGCGCTGCATTGCTTCAGCCATCTTACTCTCTCTGCTGTGCCAGAAGGCAAGACAGCTGGGGTGCTAGCTGCTGAGCCTCCCAGCAGCACTCTGCACTCTAGACAGCCTATCTAGTAGGGAAAGAGCTCCTTTGCATTTTTCTGTGCGTTTCCCCTCACATCTATGATTTAGTTTAAGAACTACTGACCTCAAAAGGTCTTTAAGGTTCATGAACACAGTCCCTTTTTGGTTGCTATTTTTCATCCCCCTCTGAACACCAGATGTTAGGATGAAGAGGTTGAGGCCTTTCATCAACATTTTGTTCCCTGATTACATGTAGGTCTGGAAAGGGAAAATGGACATTACATAGAATCAACAGAATGGCCACACACACAAAAACCAAAGACCTAAAAGTTTTGAGTTAGTCTGCTGTACACTGGCTACTTGTTTAACTTGTGCAGAGACCAGCATTGAGTCTGAATGTATCATCTACCCAGAGCTACACAGTGATTAAAAATGCAGCTGAATAAATGGCCTAAATCAGGTACACTCAGGTTCTTCTACACTGATCTGTAATTCAGATTCCTACACCGTGATAGCAAAATCAGCTATGACATTATGGTAATAGTTGCCATTTTCATCACTGACGTGATGACAGTAGAGGCATGAAAGTCTCATCATTCTTATCAGTACCGTGGGCAAGGAAGGCATTTTCTGTTACTGCTGTGAGGCCTCAAGAAGGTTCCTATGCTGTGACTTCCCCAAATAAATAGGACAAAGGGGTAATAATCTTTTTTAGTGAAACTGCTGCTTCAGAAATCGTTGTTGGAGACAGCTGAGCAGCTGAATTCAACATCACGTGGTGTTAGATGATGTTTCAGTATCTGCATGTTCGTACTTAGATGGCATTGTGACCAAAATGTTAAACTGACATCTTTGTAATCCCTGTTGCAGTATAATAACAGCAAACTCTTAAGAGTTTCATCTTGCTTACAAAGATAACAATATTTTTAGAAAAGAAATCTCTCCTATAACTCAAAATTAACTTGTTAGAAATCACTCATGGAACCAGTTTAAAATCCCTTACACTTTTTCTCAGATGAAAGCAGCAACAATCCAGAAGCCAGACAAAAATGTTTCTGTGGTTTAAATAATTGCCAGCAACCTGGTGGGTGACAAAAGATTTCTCCTCTGTAACTGGGAAGTCGTATGCTCTGAGCATGCTCAGAGAGACGAGTAGTCAAACTGGAGATTTCTTTATAGCAGGTACTAAGGTGTAGAGAGCATAGGTACTGGACAGCAAATCAAGGGACATGATACTGCCCCAGTGAGACCTCAACTGGAGTACCACATCCAGCTCTGGAGCCCCCAGCATAAGAAGGACTGGAGCACCTCTCTTACAAGGACAGGCTGAGAGAGTTGGGGTTGTTTAGTCTGAAGAGAAGACTCCAGGGGGACCTTATAGGGACCTTCCAATACCTGAAAGGGTATATATATAAGAAGGCTGGAAAAGAACTGTCCACAAGGGCAGGCAATGATAGGACAAGGAGATGGTTTTAAGTAGGAAAAGGGTAGATTTAGGCTGGACATTAGGACAAAAGTTCTTTAATGTGAAGGTGGTGGATCACTGGAACAGGTTGCTTAGGAAGGTGGTGGAGGCCTCATTCCTGGAGATATTCAAGGTCAGGCTTGATGGGGCTCTGAGCAATCTGTTCTAGAGTTGTCCCTGCTTGTTGTAGGGGTGTTGGAGATCCCTTCCAACCCTATGATTCCACAACTTCAGACTGTCAACAACGCCATTTCTGCTCCATTTTGTTCCTCTGTAAGAAATCCAAGATAAGCTGCCTTCTTTCTTAATTTTTTATAAATTTTATTGCCCTTGGGAATAAAGTAAGGATTTTTTATTAACATTAAGGAGTTAAGAAGAAATTTCAATCTAAAGGATCAGTAAGGAATTTTCATTTACATTATTTTGAAAGATGGTTTTAGGGTAAAGAAAGTTTTGCAGCACTGACAATTTCATAAAACGAAAGGATTAAAATTCATCAAATGTAATAGACTGCAGGATAAGCTAATGCTTTTGGAAAAAGTACTTAACATAATACACCATTGATATAAACATCAAGCTTTGCACCAGTATCTTAACAGGTAGTTGATAGTAGGTAAAAAGCATAAACTTTTAACTTAGCAACTGATGTTTCAAAGACATTTCACTATTGCAAATTCGTGGTAATTTAGCCAAGAAATTCCTTTTGGTATCAGCACATTAACACCATAACTACACATTTGATAGAGCACTCTGAATCTCAGAAATGTTACCGGAATGATTGCCTTTATGAGAACAGTTCTTTCCCAGAGGAACACTGTAGCTAACAATACACAGGTAGAAGCCACACTTTGTCATTCATACCAATTTCATCAATTTTTCAAGACTTTTCAGTTCCTGAATTAATTCTTTTCTAATAATGAATAGTCTTCTTGTGCTTAGGAACTCCTGAAGCATTGCAGAAAAATTAATAAAAGGGTTTCACTTTAATTAACTAACGAAAGGCAATTTCTCAGCTTGTGAAATGGTCTTTAATGAAACAGAACTTTTTTCTAATGCTTCATCAAAGGTATGTTATAGTGTAATTAAAATAAGAAACTGAGACAAAAGATACATTACTGCAAAGTAAAGAAATGCTTTTAATTGCCAGCCTATTTGAGACAGAAAATAAGTATCAGGGAATATATTATGTGTTCTGTAGGCAGCCTTTTAGAAATTAGTGCAATATACAGGCTCTTAATGGAATTAAGAAAACTGCAATTAAAAAAAACTTATTTGAAAATCACCGTATTTTGTTATTGCTGAAGGAGATGTCACTCATGTGAAGTTTTTATTTTAACATAAACATTACCATGTTTCCAGTACTTGGCTTAATGCAATGTGGTGAATGTGAATCATGAAATGAGTAACCTTGTTTTTGCACAGATTAATATATTGCTTTCATTGTCCTAAATTTCATTATCAGAAGCAAAAGTTTGAAGCAGTTCATTACTAGAATAATCCTTACTGTTTTTCCTATTAATTTTAAACTTTTAAAATATATTCACCTTATGTTGTTTCAAATAATTTTTTCCACATGTTCTCCATCAGCAGCAGACAATGAAACTTGAACCAATTTTGCCATAAATTACTTTGGTTTAACAATAAACTCTTTCCTTCCTTTAGCCAAGCCAGGCTAGTTTAGACTATTCCTATGAGGGACTGAACCCAAGATGACTGGGCACTCCAAGGTAGTGCAGCTTCCATCCTAAACAGTGAAATTTCAGGTCAAAAGCCTTGGATAAGCACTAGTACAAGCAAAAACCACAGGGAAGGTGGCATTTTTCCTACATGGTCAAGTTCTCAGCAGCCCTCACATAACTATATCCCAAGCCATCCAGAAATAGGAAGAGAAACGACTAATTCTGTCTTACCTTCTCCTCTTAAAAGTGTCTGCAAATGTATATGTACAGTACAGCAACTCTGGGAAGGTCACAGGAAACAGAAACACAAGGGAAAGCCATGTCTGCAGCATGTCTCCAGGGAAAACATCTGTAGTACCATATGTGCATTGTTTCCAGGCTGTTTTGGCTTTACTGAGTACGTACTTTATAATTCCTAGACCAGAAATATATAAGTCCAAAAGAGTGGAAAACATCACGTGATTAAAAATGCTGTTGATACCTGAGTGTCCGTTCAGCCTTCACACTGTGCCCTTGGCACTGAAGTGACAATGTGCAAAGAGGTGGTGTCCTACTGCCCTCTAATGGCTGACCATAAACGGCTCCCTTTTCTTCAGAACTTTCTTCCCAAAAAAAGCTTTCTCCAGCAGACCGCTGTGATACAGACTTACAGCCAGAAGGAGACTTCATGCAATTATCCTCAGATACCAAGCCCTATGGAAAGTAATTGTACAGCACCCCGAGCATGCTGCTGAGTGGAAAGAAGGTTATTCAAATCAGAGCTGCAACCTGGTCATCGATGCTAGTCAGCCTAACTGCCTGAAACCTTAGTGACTGAAAAGTCAATACTTAGATAAATCCTCTGTCTGAACTGATAAGCCCAGGAGGATCCTCTGATGCAGCTGAGAGTGCAGATATCTTTAACAGCAGTTTCAGACTTCCTAGGTCACTGCCTAGAAATTCTATATGTGATAAATTTAAGGATAAAATATTTAAATCCAGAATCTTAAGCCTTTCTTTTTACAATCAGCTTCCGTTCATGGCATGTATAGAACATCTCCAGTGAGTACCTGCTTCTCAGTGTCAGGAAAGAATTTACAGTCCAATTCTTAATAATACCAATTCAGGCTAGCAATCACTTGAGTTGTGCAGTTCTGACAATAAAATCCACACAGCTATTTCAAATGTGACAGTCCATCAAGTTTAAATGTCATACAACTACTGAGCATCAATTATAGTGTGACTCACCTTTCAACCAGGGAAAAGAATAACCTGGTAAAGGATCTTCTTAGTTTAAAAAGTGTGTTCAGGGATCTTGATTTTCTGTGAAGAGCCATAGGTGCAGGGTGCGTCACCATAGTAAATGCAGGAGCAAGCACAGTCTAGATTAATGTGAAAACCTGACTACTAGGTCTATGTATTAATTGTGCACACAGATGGCATCTGATTTTCATTGTTTGCTTCTTTTTGTTCACTCTTCAGCCATGGACGTTTCATGTAGACAATCCACAGCATTTTCAAAATGTTATGACAACAGTTGTTGCAGTTCATCAAAGATGTCTTCAAACTGTAGCTTGAATGTCCCCAACTTGGAATCTCTTCCCAGCTCCAAAAAACAAACAAACAAACAAACAAATTGTAGGAGAGAATGGTTATGAAAACCTAGATCTGTGCACAAGTAGACAATGTTGTGTGTGCTTGAGTGTGTCTCTTCATTTGAAACAGGATTCATAAAAACTTCTCAATTTGCAAAACTTGTTACTGTTTCTAAGTGCTTCTGATTAATTTGACTTGGTTGTTTTGTTTCTTTTAATCTTTTCCTTCTCAGGCGATATGTGAGCTCAACAGGAGCTGTGCTCACACTGAATTTGCAATCAATATTTCTGTGGTTTCGAAGGTAAGTAAAGCAAACTGGCCTGTCTGCTCTGGGAGCGGTAATAATAGGATTTGAATGAATATTCTGTTATCATCCAAAATGTGCCTTAATTATGTGTGTTACAACAGCTCCAAGCAGCATTGATTCCACGAGAACTTTCACTAAGCTGGTTTTAATCAGTGCTGGGTCTGTCATATTGCAGAAGAGAGCTTTTGCACCACTTGGATATTTGCAGAGACTGTTTCCATTTTACTGCTTTAAACAAAGCAGGTATAACATCCACAATCACTGAAAAAGACAACAGTCTGTGTTTGCTTAACCACGTTTGTAATCAATTTATAGATTCATTTTATTAAAGAGCATTGAATAGCAGTGACCTGTTCAAGAAGTGTGCACATGTTGCATGAACCCAAATGATCATCACTAATATGTGATGTGGTTTGGTCAACTTTTGCTGCTTAGAAATTCACAGGGGATATTTAGAGGAGTGAGTCCATCATAGGCAGAAATTTAGAGATTGAATTTTATCATGTGGCGAATGAAGAACTGCTTTTATGGTATTGCTCTGAAAGAGAAGCTTCTACTTTTAGCTCTGTCTATTCATCAGTTGAAGCGCTGTCTGTGAGGTAGTAAATCATGATGCTTACAGACCTGCTCAACATAATACTGCAGACATTGGGGAAAATGGATGTGGATACCCAGCAGATGACACTATTGTTAGTGTGTCAGGAAGAATCACAGCCATCAGAGCAGGAACTGCACCATGCCTGATGAAAGAGCAAATTAACACAAGTTTAAATTAATTTAGAGACTCAAAGAGAAAATTAAAAAAGCAAACTCTTTGTATAGTAGCTGCTTTCCCATCTGTAAAGGCAACTGACTGCTGAGAGCAAAGACAAACTCTGGATGCATTTCCAGCTTTCCTGCCCTACATGCATTCTGTTGTATCTTTGCTTCTCCTGAGAGATCATAGACATACTCAGCTCTTTAAAAGGGACTGCCAGGCCATACTGAACATATATGTATACTTGGAAAGACTGCTTTTTTTGGTCCCTGAACAAATACAGAAAACAAGCTTTTTGCAGTCTAATCTTTGTTTGATATCTGATACATAAAAGAATTACCACTAAAACTACTGGCACTACCATGAGGACATTGATGAAACTATCAAAGTCTAACTATAACATTACTCAAAATACCAATATACAAATACAAATAGTTTAGCCTGTCTAAACTACTCTTTTTAATGACATAGTGGATCCCAACAAAAGTCTTCAGAAAAACTAGTCTAAATCTCTTCATCCATCTTCTAAGTTTTGGAGCTAATGAATGTTAAAGGTATCTTTACCCTTCTCCCCAATTAATAATTGGATTTGGATCTCAAGCCTGAGATATATAATGATATATTTAATCTCCTGTAATCATATCTAAACCTCATTTCTTTGTTGTATCATTAGAATAGTGCAATTAGATGAGACTAAGGGTTTTTTTTTAAGCTTACCTTTTAGCCACATTCTGCTCTCTCCATCCTTGTTGATACTATATGGCCCCTAATTGTCCATTGACCTTATAAGAACAGGTTAACTTGACTTTGTTTCTGTCATTCCAGGTATCTGCAGTCAGCATGTCTGCCTTTGCAAGGTGGATCCATGGACATTTCTACCATTTTAACCAAGATTATAATCACATCTGCTTTGTCAGATTTGAACTTCAATTTTCAAAGAAATTGCTGTTGTATAAAATCAGAGTCAGCTCTGCATGACATAAAGAAATTTCCTATTACACCTGGGTTGAATTTTTACAGTTTTAGCATTCCTTCATTAGTTTCTCGTGAACATAAAAGCTCCTGTAACCTTTGTGAGAGGAAAAAAGGTTTTTTGGCAAATGAATATATGCTCCCTACCTGTAATGAAACAATAGAGCAGATTTCCTGCAAATGTGTAGAAAAGTCACGGAATCATAGACTCGTATAACTGTTTATGCTGGGAAAGACCAGACCATCAAGTCCAATTGTTAATCTACTAGACTATTCTACTAGATTTAGAATACTGCTAAACACTTCCCTGCTGCCCAGTTGCCTTCAGCATGGGATATTGCTTTCCATGTGCTCCAGAAGAGTACATTGGCAATTTTTTCTCTGAACAGCAAGGTGTTGCAGATAATGTAAGGAGAAGAAAAGCAAACGGAAACTTAAAGCTGCCTTTTCCAAACTTCAGCCATTTGTAGCTGACACTGTGCTGCAAGAGGCAGAGTTAAAATGGCACATGATGCACTTTAAAGTGAAAAATGAAAATCTTTTGTTGTATCCTGTGGTTGTAGTTGTGCCAGGCCTTCTGAATTCAAAACCTACCCTGCTATAGAGGAGATGTTTTCTCATCTTTTTTCTGAATCCTGAATGAATCATGGAATATTCAGGATTGGACTGATAGAAGATGTTTCAGTTGGTGGTGTTTTCCATTTTCCATGCAGAAATCGTATGATGTGCCTCCTGTGGGCATTTCATTGTGATAGCACAAATGACATGAGCATAAAAACTGCAGCTGAAGAGGATTGCAGTAATACAGCAACATCAGTATGTACACTGAAACCAAATCTGGCTGTGTGATGTGCTCCTTCAGCTAATATACACTGAATCCTTAATAGTTGGCAAATAATCCTCACACCTGGAAAGCTGGAGGTTTTCAGTGTAATTGAGTAGGTTTTTTCCTTCAGAGAATGAGGGAAAATAACAGATAAATTTGCACTGATGTTCTGGTTTCATTAAAAATGGATAGACAATTTAAAATGCAGCTGAAATGCTAACATTTCTATAGCAGATAAAAGTGGATAGGCAAGTATCTTTGGTAGGTTTCATGGAAAGCCTAATTATCTGTATTTATGAGAAGAATTCTAACTTAATGCCCTTATTAATATCCTTCTACTGCTCTGTACTTCTAAGGCTTTTCACTGCATACATGCATTTACTATTATTACACAGATATCTGGAATTTTACATGCACTCAGGGAATCCCTTTACTTTTCCAGAATCTTTTGCATGCACACCAGAGCAAAGCAGGAGTGTAGCATTCACTTGTTAGTGTCAGGTTGCAGCTTTGTAACATTGGAGGAAAATGATGATTACATTTCTGCAAGCTTTTGGAAAGTCAGTATTTGTTTTCTTCCCACTCAGGAACAAAAGAAAAAAGGTAGGCTTCTCTTTGAAATATTAAAAAAAATAGCCTTTAGCTAGATGGTTAGAGTGAACAAGTACATTTACTTTCCACACCAAAGGGCAGCCCATTGTCTCCCAGCTAATTCCAGGAGGACACTCAAGCTCCAGCTTGGTGTTTAAACAATAAGGAGAGATGACAAACAGGCTATGCAGGCGAGGTAATGCACCCACTGTACTGCATGTTTGTGGCATAATGGAACGTGCTCTAAGTCCTTCCCAGGCTCTGACTCTGTGTCAGCTATACCCAAATGTAAGGTCTGGGTTTTGATGGTTGCTAAACTGATCAGTTCAGACCTAAGTTAAATATGAGCTATGTATTATTTTTAGGTCACTCACACATGACCAGGTCCTTTCTCCTCCAGATAAAGTTTTCATCAAGAGTACAAGGGTGAACAATATGTGAATGTCTTGACAGTTTATTAAGTTATTACATTAGTCCTGGAGTACATAGAATGAAGAAAATCACTACACAGTCACATTGGTGATCACTTCTTTTAACAGTACAGCATAGCATTTGCCTTTGACATTCATGTTTTGATCATTTTGGTCTTCCAGTGTAGCCATATGTGCAGGGATGCAGGTTGTTTTTTATGCAGTATGCAATGATCTCATCTTGTTCCCTGTCACACAAAAACAAGGAGTCAGAAGCTTACTTATTTATTTTTTCTTAGTTATTAATTCTTATTTCTTTCTCTTGGTGAGATATCTGGTGAGACCTCACCTGGAGTACTCTATCCAGCTCTGCAATCCTCAGCACAAGAAGGACTTGGACCTGTTTAGACCAGGCCCAGAGGAAAATCACAGAAATTATCAGAGGGCTGGAACACCTCTGTTGTGAGAGAGATGGGGTTGTCCAGCCTGGAGAAGGTTGTGGGCTCACCTTATTGCAGCCTTCTAGTACTTAAGGTGGGCCTATAAGAAACATGGGGACAGCCTGTTTAGCAGAGCCTATTGCTACAAAACCAGAGGTAATGGTTTTAAACTAAATATTAGCTTATATTTAGGGTAAATATAAGGACTAAATTTTCTAGGATGAGTATGGTGAACATTGGAACAGGTTGCCCAGTAAGACAGTAGAAGCCGATCCCTGGAAACATTCAAGGTCAGGATAGTTTGGGATCTGAGCACCTAATCTAGTTAAAGATGTCCCCATTAGAAGAACTAGATGACTTCTAAAGGTCTCTTCCAACTCAAATAATTCTATGATTCTGTGATTCTATGATGATAAGTCAATCTAATAAGTACCACCATTTTGTCATTTTTAAAACCTTAGAGTTTTGAACGGTTAAATAAAGCATCTCATTTTTGATACTAAGCTACCATGGAAACCAGTTGTATAATTATGTGGTACAAATGGCAGGTTCTCCTGTGTACTCGATCCTCTCACAGACCACTAGTGCAGTTTGGGGTTTTTTTTGAGCTGGATGTTGTCTTCCATGTTCTTTATATGGCATTTTTATTGGAACCTGTCTTGAAGAGTTTTCAACACAGCTTCCTCCAAGTTCCTGTAGAAACAGGTTTGACTTCCACTGACTCGGGAAGAAGAAAGGCATTCATATATTGCATTGTCAGGTAGAATGACTTGTGTCCTTTGTAAAGATGTCTGCTGCTAATAACTAAAAATCAATCGGCCTACCCTTCAGATGAATTCCGATAGGATTAAGGCATAAATACAAAGCTAGCATATACAGTGTCTACATAAGAAAATATGGACAGCTTACAGGGTAAGAATTCATATAACAGAGTTGAAATAAATACTTAGGAACCTCCTAGGCACACAATATTTGAGTGTAGGTCTTGCTTCAGTCTGTATTGTGTACACCTGTTTCATCAACAGCTCACACAGCTTTCCACCCCAAAGTGGCTATCATCCTGCAAGAACAACAGTTGTGTGAAAGGATGGTGTCATTTGACAAGTGGGCAGGGTGCTAGAATGAATTTTATATAAACAAAACTTACATGCTGCTAATTCTCAGCTGAGTTGCATCAGTAGGTGTAATGTATGTTAGCATTAAGTGTGCCAAGAAGGATGTCCAGTGATGGTTCCCAGTTAAAAAAAGCCATTATAACATACCTGTAACCTGTATACCTGTATTGTTTCTCCACCCTCCAATGCTTTCTATTTTGCTTCTTAATTTTTGTATGCCCTATGTTCTTTGCTGAAAGCATAAGCAAGAAATGGAATATGACATGCACTGGAGACAAAAAGAAGTAATAAGAAAGTCCTTTTCTGGTGGCAAATATTGAACCTGACTCCAGTGGTGCTATATCAGGCTGAAAAATAGCAGAAGGGGATAAATATGTGTAGGGGGCTAGAAGTATGGTCTGCTTCAGCATGGCTGGCAGAACAGATCCTATGTAATCGCAGCATCCCATCACCAGGGCAATCAAGTGCACACACTGTTGCCTAGAAGTGCATGACCCTGGATCTTCAGCACGTGCATCTGGAATGCAATGCCAACTGAAAGACCTTCTAGAACCTTCCAAGACCTTCTAGAGACAGTACTGGTCATGCATCCCACTACTGAGTGGGAAGCATGGGCATGCAAAGTGACTCCGAAAACACTAAAAAAGCAAATACCAGCAAGGACTGGCATGCACATTCTGCTGGACACAAATACCAGCACAGACTGATGGGAGTGTCCACGGGACCTGCCCCAGCCCTGCTCACAGATCCTTGGTAACTTCTCTCTTTCCCCATCTTTCTCTCCTTTTCCTTGCACACTTCTTAAATAAAGTAGCTTAGCCCTTAACTCTGTTTTGAATCTTAATTCTGTACCCAAGGATGTACAAAACCTTTCACAATGAAGCAATTAACTGGCCATCACTCAGGAGTTAAGCCCAGCTGCGCCTAGCCACCCAGCTGCCCCTAGCCACCCAGAATTGTCTGAAGTGGGTTAGAAAGCCAGAGGGTTTAACTTCTGCCATACTGTCCTATCCAAAAGCAGATTGTGACAATATGAGATTATATAACACTTGCATTTCTAAAAACCTAATGAATTGTTATTATCCTGGCTTTCTTGCTCTAACTGCATTGTAATTTTATAACGCAATTTTGTTCAGCCAAAGTAAAGGAAAGCAGTCTTTGGACTGTGCAAACTCCAGACACTGTAAGCACATTATTGGCCTATTTTGCCTGTTTAAATAACTGATTTCTTCTTGGATATCACAGAACAACCAGCCTTCCACAACACAGAACATGACATCTGAATGTCATCCCTCCAAAGTCCCATCCAACCACTATTCAACATATTCCAATACCTTAGGAAAGAAGTAAGTAAGAATTTTAACACCTATCGTGACTCTAATTGCACGCTGGGGCAAAGACAAATTGCTGAACTTTTTAAAATATCATTATGCCCTCATTATAAAATTAATTTATCATGTGTACCTGACAGCTTCATTAGCTGATGTTCAAAACCATACTGGCAAATTCTCCAGATGTCAGTATTTAAGGCATTATAGGCACCCAGTTACCCCCACCATTGATACAAATTCTGTGCTTTTGAAAATCAGGCTAATCTTTCTGGTTCCTTTACAAGTTTTGAATAAAAAGCCACCAGTACAAATACTTCGATAGATTGGTGTCTATATAAATGCAAAGCAATTTTACTGTGTATGTCTTTGTCAATAAAGTCTGTGCATAAGCCCTAGGCAAAAGTTCTCCATTGAATCATAGCAGAACACGTCCCCCCCAGAGCAGTGCACAACTATTCATAAAAGCACACATTTAATACTTTGTGAGCATCATCCCAACTATAAAATATTTTAAAAGATGAAGTCAAATGCTACTGTACTTGCAGTAACACTCAAACTTTTATGAGGTAGAAACCTTAAAATACTTTCAAATCAAGTATTGCCTCAACAGCTCTTTAACTGTGGTTGTTGTCATCGATTGACTGGAAGGTTTCTCTTTCCTTTTTTTAAAAGTAGACTACCAGTTTTCAGACAGTAATGTTTTAGTATCTGAGTTATGTTTTTGTCAACAGGTATCTCAGTCATAAATCTATCACTGGTTTGAAACCTGGGGTACTCAGAGACCTACACTAATTGAAATCACTGTGAGTGCCCGTTTTCTCCCTGTCTCTGTAATAACCATTCATCACCAGTGATGCGTGTGTTCATGGCATTATCTAAGAAGAAAGACACAAGTCAATAAAGTTATGTCTGCAAATTACATTCTGCAGGCAGAAAATTTGGAATGACTGCTGAAGCTTGTGACTCCTTGTCACACAGGCTATGTCTCACTTTCTGTAGATAATACTTAGGTCCACTCTTTCTGGATTTGCAGAGGAAAAGCTTCATTATCACAGAATCACAGAATGTTAGGGGTTGGAAAAGACCTCTGAAGATCATTGAATCCAATGCCTCTGCAAGAGCAGGACCAAAACCAGGACAGATCACTCAGAAATGCATCCAGACAGGTCTTGAAAATCTCCAGAGGAGATTCCACATCTCTGGGGAGCCGGTTCCAGTGCTCTGTAACCCTTACAGTAAAGAAGTTCTTCCTCACCTCAGCCATCTTTCCAGTCTTTCTTTACAAGAATTAGCCCTGTTGTAAACTATCATTTCTTTCTATTCTAACTCTAGATTACAACCCAGTAGGGAAAATTTCACAGCAGTTATTGACTGGGATAAAGTCTTTGGTTTTGGTCAGTATTGCTTGTGTGTGTTTTCACATTGGTTTGTTCAAAATCCAAGAAGCTTTCCTTTCTGTCTTTTTTCAAGTTCTTTTCAAACACCTGCTTCATGAAGGACCCACATTTGTCAGCTCCCACATATGGATCCAAAACTGGATTTGGATTTCTTGTAGATGTTTTTAATGCTACAACTATCTTTGTCATGTTTCTGTTAAAACTAAAACAGATTCCTGAAGTTGTACAACTGTTTAGAATCATTATTTCTTTTCTCAGAGTATGTACTGGGACCTCCTCATCTAAACTGGAAATCCTTGGATACAGCCAGCAAAAAACTAGCACCTCCTTGTAGAAAATGGAAGCAGTATTTAGGCACTTGGACAGTTTCCCATGCAGATTTTACTGTGATGACTGTAACAGAAAATTTCATGTAAGGCAGAGCTTAACAGTATGCAGGAGGGACACATGAAGTCAAATTTTCCTTCCTCCCCATCAAGTAAATCAGCACCTGAAAAGTATTCTCTTGGTTTCTTAGAAAAGCTAGCAGCTAATTTCAATAGCATTTAGGGAAATAAATTATTCATCTTTCCCAGCAGAAAATTTACATTTTGCTGCTGGTCCCTTGGCTCAAGGCAAAGAAAATTAAGAACTTTGTGCCTTTAATGATTCATTGACTCAGCTGCTTTAGCCAAGCTCATGGCAGGCAGCTGCTGGCATCAGAGCTGGCATCAGCAGCCTTTGGATCAGGCTCCACCGAGTGAGCTGTGAAGCAATGGATAGAGCAGGAGCTGAAATACCTTTTCACCCTTACCAACTCCTATGGGAAAGAGTGTGAGGAAGGTCATCACATATGTGAAAAACCTACAGTAACCATACTGAGAATATAAATTGTTGAGAATATAAAAAATTCTAAACCCACATTTGTTACTGAATTGTTCGATTTAGCAAATTTCTCAGCCACTTAGTGAATCCATTGCCTATGAATAAAATCCATTAATAAGAAAGTATCAACTATGTTTTGGTATTGACAAATTCAATAGAAGATATCTTTCTTCCTGTGTACTTTCTTTAAAATCTAAATTTACTTTCAATTCTGGAGCAATGTAACTAAATCTAATTCTGGATTATTCTCACAAAAATATATATTTGCATATTTTTCCTACATTTACACATTGTGTCATGAAGTATGACAAAACATCTTGTTTTCAAAGCATCCTTTAATTTATGAAGACAAAAATTCACTTGAGACTCTTATTAACTGAATGTAAGCAAATTATGCAGAAGGTTCATTTGATAAATGAATATATAATTTTTGTAAAGATAAAAATTCATCATCTGTTTATTCTGTCAGACAAAGCCACTTTTGAAGGTGTGACATTCTGGAAAAGCATAATCTTGCCAAAGTTGAACCTCACGGTGTTTCACAAAACTGTCTACAAAAATACAGTCCTCTGCCTACACAAACCCTTAGAGCTGCTTCATGTTCTCAGGTCTTTAATGAGTTTAGTAAAGTCCTGTCTTTCACTTCAGTTTCCAATGAAAATGAAATTTTATCTTAGAGGTCTCTTCCTACCAAACCCATTGTGTGAGTCTGCATGTTTATCCTAAGTGCACCTTACAGTACATGGATATATGTTGCAATTAAAATGTAAAGACTCCACATGAGGATTCTCTGTTTATTCTGGTAGGCAAATTACACATACAAAATGCCAGTGTATTAGACTACTGCAGCTAAAATGGCTGGTGAACTGGGCTATACATAGAGGCAAAATTACAAGAAAAGGAATGGTTATAATTTGCTTTATTTGGTATTTATATTCTAATGCATAAAGCACTAATAAATTTGACTTAATTTTGTAAGAAATAAAGAAATTAAAATTAAAAATAATACTAGCCCAGAGCTTACACTCTCTCCTACAAAAGTATTGCACAACACATGAATGAAAACCACTTTCCTTATTGTTATTCAGGGGTTTTGAAGGCAATAATAAGGCTTTAACTAATACCACCTTCCTGGAATGTGATGCACTCATTGTGTTGTAAGTAAAAGAAGTATGAAAATAAGGGAACAAAACCCTTTTGAATATGTGTGACTCTCAGTCCTCAACACAGGATTTGTGTCACTGTATATAGCCTCGTGGGGACAGTTGTGCTATTGTCAAGGAGGTATTCTTTACAATTAATTGAATTATTGTATGCACGGTCACATGGCACATTTTGGCAATTGTCACGATCACTTGTTTCAACAGAGACTGAGAAATAGGGATATTGTATTATTTGTGCCTTGTGATCAGATCATGAGCACCAGGGTGCTTCTAAACTCTACCAAATCCTGGGACTTGCAATCTGATCATGAAGCAGAAAGAACGCAGTATGTCTGTGTCTCAACCTGCAGGTATTTTTTTCTTGTTGAATTCTTTACTTCTTCAGCCTTCTCCTTTAGCAGGAAACCTGAGTAAAACATTTTTGTCGCTGCTAAAATTAAATATGTTGGTATAAAGTAGCAAGTCACATTTCTATTTCTTTAATATTAATCTATATTGCACAATGATACCGAGGACATGAAAAGCAGAACCTTAAAGATGACCATGTTCATTAATTAAGGTTAAGAAATACAAAATGCTCCTTGGTGTTATGCACATGGTGTCTTACCAATAAAGAACAGGAATTCCCTGCAGTGGGACTGTATCAAATGCAGTGAGAGCAAAAGAAAGAGCCTTAAATTTGAACCTGAGTAGCAAACACTAGACTCTTTAATCAAACAAAATTCCACATTTCTCTTTTACCTTGTAATTTGATTGGTTTTAATGGAAAATAAGGAAAGTTTTACTTCACTGCCCAGTATTGCATAGGTTTGTTTTACACTGACTACAACACCATACTTTGCTATGGTTTGGAAAAATTAACCAGGATCCTGTGTAACTTCTAGCACCACTGAAAAATAAATACCCCAGCAGTCATCCTGAAACAAGAAGTTGTCACTCCATGTTACATTGAACCATTATTGTAATATATATTTTACTTTGCAGGTTTCTTCATGAAAATCAAATTCTCTTGCTGCCTGAAATGATCTTTTCCTCATCAAAATATGTGGGGAATCATGAGCTTTCTGAAGCCTATTTTAAAATTATGCATTATGAGCTACTACATGCCCGTGAGTGTATTGCACTTGCCTGACAAAGGTAAGGCAGGAGGCCATGCTGGATCAAAGGCAGAAGTAGAGAAAATAACCTGGCAAGAGGGAGCTGCAGGTAGTCCTTAGGGACATGGTGTGGGGAAGGGGAAAATTATTCCAAGAATTTCCAGGCTCTGAATCAAGGTCTCTCTCTGTTCCAATGACCGTCCAGCCCCCTCCCTTTTTGACATTCAAGTACTCAGCTTTTACCTGGCTTCTCCGGAGTCAATGTTACATTTTTCAGTTGCTTCAGCTCAAACACTGAGGTTGTCTATAACCCCTGTACAGTCTATGGAAAGTCAGCTAGCACAACATCTCTGTGTTTTGGAAATGAACCAGCCTCTTCTAATAGTTGCCTGAGAAACTTAGGCACGTACTTTAAGATTTGAGACAGCCACTTGCCCTGGGGATAAGAATCTATGCATTAGGCTCATCTGCATACATAGTAGTCACACTGCATCTGGGTTTTTGTTGCCTCATTATCTGACATGGCATGCTTAGGCAGAAACATAAAACAGATGAAGAAGATCCAGAACAGTAAAAGAGAAGGGAGAGCTTGAAGGAGAAGTGTAGCTGTCAGTGACTGAAGTGACATGAATGATTGAAACAGGCTGCTGCTGGCTGTGGAAGAGGAATAGCAACAGATTAAAAAGAGACGGATTTGCTGGCATGGTGAAAGCTCAGTGTGGAATTTCCTGTGGGATTTTTAAAATATTTTTTCTTTGTTTTTTCCATGTTCTACTTACCTGAAATGTGAAAGCCTCACATCTATGTAATTAGGCTTCGATTCATCTCACCTCTCAGCAATTATTAACTTCATAAATTATAAACAGACCCTCAGGCAAGCAGGTTCCCGAATTAGATACCTCAGCTGAATTAGTTATGATGAATCAGAGCTAAAACTATCCCTGTTTAGCAATCACCAAACATCAGTGCCTGTACTGACTGGCTTCAAAGTGACTTATGGGTAAAATTGGAGCAAGGAAGTACTGGATGAACTGAAGTAATGATAAAAGCTACTTTTGCTGCTACAATTTTGTTTTAGAAAATAGCATGCCTCCTCCACTAGAAAAAGGAGAAAATCACAGTCCTAAAGTTCTTAAAGTTTGTGTATTGAAAGGGATGAGGGAAATATTAAGGCTTAATTTGATTTCTTTTCTGCTCTCTATTTCTCACAGGGTTACGTACAGCAGTACAGTCGCTCAAACATTAGCACATTATGTTAAGACAGGTATTTACACAATCTGAAATTTTAAAATGAAATTACAGAATCTACCAATTTCACTTGTCTTTTTTCTGAAATAGGAAACAATTTTTCTTTCTTTTAGCAATGTCTTTCAATCCACTTCCTCATCTCTCTGAGCTTCAGTCATTGTAAGTAAAATTTGAAGGAATCTACTAA
This sequence comes from Upupa epops, assembly GCA_013397515.1. NCBI lineage: Eukaryota > Metazoa > Chordata > Aves > Bucerotiformes > Upupidae > Upupa > Upupa epops. The sequence goes on along the minus strand of VZRI01012085.1, from coordinate 183,471 downwards.
TGCAGTACACCAGGTAATATCCTTTGTTTACAGGAGAAATACCCATGAATTACAAAAGGCATGTGCAGTACTGGTTGCTGTTCTGTAGGATGCTGGATGTACTTCTGATTTCTGTTCCTTCAACACCCTGGCGTAGCAAGCCAAAAGATACCAGTAACAGCCATACAGTTCACCCAGTTTTACTGCTGCTCACAAATGATAAACCCAGGAGCAATTAAAACACAGACAATAAGAACAGCTTACACAAGAACAGCTTGGCTGGGGAAGGACATAAATAAATGCTAACAAGTATTTCTGAACTTCTAAAAACTCTTAATTGGGATGGTTCATAAAGTATTCACTTCACAGGGCTGAGGACTCAGCCAGTTGGTTTTCTTTTTTAATTACATCTTTTACACAAAGCTTGAATTCAGAGGTTTTCTTATTTCTTCTTTAATGTGCAAAGATTTGCTGTCATCTAAAAGTACATCTTACAGTTGTATTGGATTCAGGGTTGAAAACAATACATCTTTTTTCTAAATTGTCACTCTGCCGTATGGCTTTTTCTTAAAAAGCTGCCCAAAACAAGAACCAAATGGCACTTTAAAATTCACACTTTTTTTTAAATAAAAAAGGAAAACATCCGGAAATCCAGAATAAATCTGAATGATTAATTGAACAGTTTTTCTGCAACTCATTGTTTGATATTTTTCTCCTGTGCTACACAGAAAAAAAAACCCTGTGACAAAGTCTACACACAGGTACTCAGTTCCTTCAGACTCCCACCTATGCATCCAAGGGAAGCCAGTGTCTTAAGTCTTAATGTCTCCAAAGTCATTACAGTAAGGGCAAAACTCAGGCAATTGGTTCAGTTTAGCAAGTGGATAGCGCCATCTGACATCTCTATGGCATCCCAACTGCAGAAAGTCTTTGGTGTCTCATGGGCAGGTAGTTGAGGCCCCATCCCTGGTGATATTCAAGGTGAGGCTTGATAAGGTTCTAGGCAACCTGATCTAATTGAGGATGTCCCTGCTCACTGCAGGGCAGTTGGACTAGATGACCTTTGCAGGTCCCTTCCCACCCAGGTGATTCTGTGCTTCTGTGTCTGCCTGCCCACTTGGATGTCGCACAATCACAGAGTGTTAGGGACTGGAAGGGATCTTGAAAGATCCAGTTGCATAGGAAGATGTCCAGGTGGGTTTTAAACGTCTCCAGAGAAGGAGACTCCAAAACCCCCCTGAGTAGCTCTTTCCAGTGCTCTGTCACCCTCACTATGAAAAAGTTTCTTCTCATCTTTATGTGGAACCTCCTCTATTCCAGTTTGCACCTGTTGCCCTTTGTCCTATCAC